>MCJB01034854.1:4437-101096 GCA_002018475.1 Nicotiana obtusifolia | reverse complement strand
ACCTAAGAATTACTAATTAGAAGTAGTGAAATTAAGAAGAATTTCGAAATTGAAGAGATAAGGAAATTTTAGAAGCTTTCCCACTTTAGTTTGGAGAAGACCAATCCTTTCTCCTTAGTCCTTAGGATTTTGGGTCCCCCCCCCCTTTCCTTTTCCAACACAAATTAGCCCCTCCTCTCCTTTTCCAAATAGAATTTCAACTCCTTGAAACTTCTCCCTTTTGGATTGGGAGTTGTTTCCTTCTTGGACTAGACTTAGGGTTTCCTATTCTCCTCCTCAAATTCAGCCTCCCTAACACTTCTTAGGCCCTCTCCCACGTTTTTCACAATGCCCTTTCAAGAACAACAAATTAAAGTTCAAGAACTTCAAGAATTCAAGGTAATCTTATTAAGAATGTTTGAGGATTCAAGAACCTCTTCAAGAACAACGTAAAACTCTTCAAGAACTTCAATTTTAATTCCAAGAACTTCAAGATTTCAAGATTCAATCGTGCACCTTCAATAATTTCAACTAGAGTTTCAAGATCTAAAGATTATCGGTTTTTAATGATGAAGAACGTCAATAATCGGTTCAAGAACGTGTCTTTAGAATTCAATCATCAAGACTTCAATCCCTAGATGATCTAACGACTTCAACCAACAACAATTTTCGATTTTTCTTTCTTCTCTTTTTTTTCACATTTTTTTTTGTATAAATCAAAAACGAAATTAAAGATAGAACTAAACTAAGGCACGAAGAACATGATTGGGATTGTAAGAACAAACCCTTTCGAAACTCTGATACCAACTGATGCAATATAAAAAGCGGAAACAAGAAAACAAAGATGGAAGCAAGACGCTCAATGAACTATCAAGACAACAAGTAGGAACTAGTCTACTTACCTTCTTGATGAAGTCACGGAGTACCTATTCTATACGAACAACCCTCAAGACAACAATGGTCTTGCAAACTGTTCGATCAAACAAAGGAACAAGTTCAATTTTGAATCACACCAAAATTGGACAAGTTAATTCACACGATTTTGGGAGCAATGTGCTGCCATTTTTTGATTGATAATAATGTCAAAATGTGTCAAAATAATGAAGTTTTAGGCTTATATAGAATGAGCCTTTACCTAAATCAACTAGGAAAAGAATAACTAGTTAACCTAAATCAACTAGGAAACAACTAATTAACAAAATGGCCACAATTTGGCTAATTTAAAGAATAGTCACGCAGGACCAAACAAATAAGAATTAATGTCTTCAATAACTACATAATAATACAACATAAACACAAATGTACATCTTCAACACAAGATTCGTCCATAGCAAGATTTATGGACGCTTGGATCTTCTTCAAGGCTAACCAACGCCTTTCCTTGTCTTGTTTGTAGATGGCATTGATAACACTTGATCAAATTTATTTGCATCAGTATGTTGGCTAAACTCTTCTCTTAGATTTGAACCCCACAATGTCCTTGTAAGTCTCGTGATGCCTCTTATAAAGTGAATTTTTTCAATGAAGCCTTGTGTCGAAATAATTATGCATTCAATATGTATTCCAATGATTCTTGTTATGTTGAGTTAATATTTGAGAACGTGGGTTAAGTATGGGCGGTGTGTTACTATGTTATGGTTTAAAACCGTCAATTTTTATGAAATTTATCATGTCAATTGTATAAAAAGTCACATGTGCCTAAGACCCTACATTGCTCAAGTATGTGTTTAACGTCTTAATTTGAAAGGCCTTGTTGTTGATTATCCATGATAATGATTGAAATTGGAATAGTGAGCTTGAATTATGAAGCACGGCCAATGTGCCAAGAATGATATTGCGTTATGGCCAATGATGTCAATAAAATGAATGACATGTAAAAGAATATGAATTGAGTGGCAAATACTTTTAATAACAAATGCTTTGGGAGTATCGATTAGCCACCAAGGAAGGGTAGGTTGGAACAACCTAACCCCGAAACTACACGTGCTGGTGTAGGAGTGGTTGAAGGGTAAATCCTCGTGTTAATGTGATGAGACTGTTTCTCCTCATATGGGATAAGATTGGTGTGTTGAGATGTTTTCCCCTTAAATGGGATGAGATTATTGCTAGCTAGATGTGATGTAATGTTGACCCCCATGGCATTGTGGTGAGATGGCTTAGCCAATCGGGTTGAGATCGGACGTCATGCCGCGCACATGGTAGTATTGTGAGTGTATGTCTTAGGGTGAGACGGCTTAGCAAGTCGGACTGAGATCAGACTCCATGCTAAAACACGGTGGAATATCTGTGCTAAAGATCTCCCAGCATAAATTACCGAAACCTACTTGAAATTAACGTTTTCCATAATCTAACACTGTGATGCTGTTTGAGTGTCTTATTGATATCATGTTTTATTCCCATTTACTGTTGCTCATTCTATAGCTACTACATCCCCAACACCATCTCTAGCTCGAGGCACACCAGCACCCGCAGGGCGTGGTTCAGCTAGGGGTGGCGCACAGAGTTCGGGAGGACCCAGCCATTTCTACGCTATAAGGGTCCTAAGGGTTCGGAGGCTTCTCCGGATGTAGTCATAGGATTATTGACTATCTAATCTCATGATGTGTATACTCTTATTGATCTCGGTTCCACTTTGTCCTATGTCACTCCCTATATTGCTAAGGAATTTGGGATAGAATCGGAAAAGCTCCATGAGCTGTTCTCTATATCTACTCCGGTTGGTGAGTCTATTATGGCCGCGCAGGTTTATAGGGATTGTGTTATCATGGTGCGTGGTTGAGACACCAAGGCCGATCTTATTGAATTGGGGATGGTCGATTTTGATGTAATAATGGGGATATATTGGCTTTATTCATGTTTCACTAAACTTGATTGTCGAACCATAACCACTAGGTTTGAATTCCAACTGAGTTAGTGACTGAATGGAAGGTGGATAATGTGGTGCCGAAAGGTAGGTTTATTTCTTACCTTAAGGCCACAAAGATGATTATCAAGGGGTGTATCTCCTATTTGGTCCGGGTTCTGGACACCAATGCTGAGGCACCTACACTTGACTCTGTGCCTGTTGAGAAAGAATTTCTGGAGGTCTTTCCTGATGAGCTCTCTGAGATTTTGTGTCGTTCCCCGACCTCGGCAAGCGCAATCGATGCTCAACCGAGATAACCCGGCCGAGCAAGCCTGTACAATACCTTCTACCCAAACTCACTCATGAATAAAGAGAATATCTATTTCATTAATTAGACAGTAAGGATATTCACGTGAACAAAAGCACCAATTCATTTTCAGCAGTTTCATCATCTATAAGTTTCAGAATACATACATTTTCATAGTTTGATGTCGAACCTGTGATGCAGTTACCAAAATTACTAGTTTGACTTTCCCAACACCGACATACCACCCACACAATGTCTACTGAGCCTCAAATAGATATAAAAGGGTACAATGATAGTGCCAGCAACAAGGCCCTGGCTATACCTCAAAACATAATACATAAGGACAAAAGATATACGACCCTGAATGAGGTGAGGCTCGCCAAGTCAACTGGAAAGAGGGTGTACCGCTATCAACGATCAAAGCTGCCTATTGTAGAACCACCTGCATCTATTAAAGATGCAGCTCCCCCGGCATAAGGGACGTTAGTACATGTGGAATAGCACTAATATGAATGACTAAGCACCCTCTCAGTAGAACAAATGATAAAACAAGAATGAACAATCATAAAATCAATGGGAGTCTCAAACAATTCCCAAAACATCATGTTAGGAACAAGACAAGATTTTAAGTGATTTCCATATTTTATGTTGGGAGATATTTACTACCGATATGCCACCGTTTACAATTTTGATTACCATTTCTAACACAATCACCACCATGTGTGCGGCATGACGTCCGATCACGACCCGATCAGCTGGGACGTCTCATACGAGACATCAAGCACAATCACAATTTCAATTTCAATTTCCCACCGAATCACCACCATGTGTGCGGCATGGCATCTGATCACGACCCGGCCGGCTAGGCCGCCTTATTCGAGACATTATCCTTTTCTATCAGTCACCCCATTTAATACCTCTTTCACATCTTTATATTTCATTGGCACTAGTGGTTGCAATTGTAATATCCCCTTTTTATGTTGCGTTTTGGCCGTATTTCATAATTTTATATGTCGTGCTCCCCTTTTCACTTTCAACCATCATTATGGATTTTCAACAACAAGGCATTATGCTCAAGACAATAAGAATAAATATGAGCAAACAAGAGTCTTAAGTGCATTGAGATTTCTTACACATTTGGCATGAGCTATCATTTGAAACGCAACTTGAAGCCATAGCATCTAGCTAAGAGAGCAATACTTTGAATACATTATCAAATAGTAGAACAACTTAACAAGAGCATTTGGAGTACATATTGAACACAAAAGTCTTTTGACACAACGTTTATTCGGAATAATCAATTCATAATGAGTAACTGGGTATTTACAATGACATTGTGGGGTTCAATTCTAAGGAAGGAGTTTAGCAAACCTACCTAATGTGAGCTTCTTTAAACTCTAAAATGTTCTGGAAATCTTAGCAACATCGACCTATTTTTTAAATATAACAAATTGAACAAAAAATTAGGAGGATGATCATGGTTCCAGCTCATATGAGCATTTTATCAAACACTAGGAACGCATTAAGATTTGAAGATACCACTATGGTGGATACCACCATCCACCCCACAATTTTTAGCCCAATAATCTTCCTACACGCCTTGATAACACATGCATGGAATAGGAACAACTCCCACACCCAATAATTGCCCTACTAATTACCTATTTTTAGTTAAATTTCTAAATTGAGGGTTAGGATGTAGAATCCTACCTCTAGGATGAAGACCTAGTGTGTTTTCCTTGTTAATCTTCCAAGATTTGAGTAAGAATTGAGGGAAAATTGGTCGAGGAAAACTCTCTCTCTAGAGTACTTTATCACTCTCAAAATGTCATATTCTTACTCATGAAATGGACCATAGAGTCGATATAATGAAATTGGGTCGGGTTGTAAAAAACAAAAGAATTGAAGCTCCGGAACCGAATCTGCAGCTGCATATGCGACCGCATAACGCTTCTGCGATCCGCAAAAGGGGTCGCGAAATGTCCCTCAGGAATTAGGAAGCCCTGCCTGGGTATGTGGCCGTTCTACGATCCACATATCGATTATGTGGTCGCAAAGCGGACCGCAGAATCTCCTCTCCGAATTCCTCATGTCGATCCTGCGATGCAATTTGCGGCCTACAAAGCAATTATGCGGCCGCATAATGGATAACATAATGGCCCACAAATTTGCTCAAGCTTCTGCTTCAATATGCGGCCATTCTGCGGCCCGCATAGTGATTCTGCCTCGCTGTTACAGAACCTCGGGTTTTAGGTGAAATTTTACGGGACCTTACATCCTCCCCCACTTAAGATCATTTGTCCTCGAATGAGGGTCTAAATCCATCATTAGTACTCAACATGACGCATCTGTTACTGCACTCTAGCAGCCCAATTTTAGACTAACTCCCCAAATTACCAAAAGTTTCGGCAGAGTTTCCTTGTAACTGGGCCTATCCACCTGTCAGAGAATCCAAGAAACTAATCCCAACAGCATGTACGTACTCCAATGATGAAACATAATATGAAACAACACCAACCGTGGCCCCATAAGCAATATATTACTAAAAAGGAAATATCCCAAGCAAAAACTGTACAAGTGATACATAGTTCATAGGAAGTAATTTCATAGAAACTATTACATAGCTATATAAAAAATGAGGATACTTCGTTTTCATTTCTTCCTCGGCCTCCCAAGTGGCCTCTTCAACCTGCTGGTTTCGCCATAACACTATCACGGAGGCAATTTCTTTATTTCATAACTTTTGGACTTGCCTATCAAGAATGGCAACTACAATTCCTTCATATGTCAGTTCTTCATTAACCTCAATAGTCTCTACTGGCACAACAACCAACGGATCCCCAACTACCTTCTTCAAAATAGACACATAGAATATCGGGTGCACTAATGACATCTCAGGTGGTAGCTCAAGCTTGTACGCCATCTAACCAATCCTCTGAATGATTTTGTACGGGCCGACATACCTCGGACTCAATTTCCCTTTCTTACCAAACAACATTATACCCTTCATGGGGGAAACATTCAAGAATACCCAATAATCCTCTTTGAACTCCAAATCTCTACGACGAATGTTCGAGTAGGACTTTTGACGATTCTGAGCAGTTTTCAATCGATTCTTAATGACCTTAAACTTTTCCATAGCCTGAAGCGCGAGGTCTAGTCAATTCCGCTTCCCCAATCTCGAACCACCCAATGGGAGATCTACATCTCATACCATATAAAGCCTCGAATGGTGCCATCTGAATACTAGCATGGTAACTATTGTTGTAGGCAAATTCTACGAGTGGCAAATGATCATCCTAGATACCTTTGAAGTCAAGAACACAAACGCGCAATATATCCTCAGGTGTTTGAATAGCCCCCTCTACCTGCCCCTCGATTTGTGGATGGAAGACTGTACTAAGATTCACCTGAGTACCCAAACCTTGCGGAAATTTCTTCCAAAAATTAGTCGTCAATTGTGCCCCTCGCTCTGAGATAATAGAAACTAGGGTGCCATGCAACCTGACTATTTCCTTGATGTAAAACTGAGCATACTGTTATGCTGTGTCGGTGGTCTTAATCGGTAAGAAGTGTGTTAATTTTGTGAGTCGTTCCACAATCACCCTAATCGAGTCAAATTTATGAGGAGTGCAAGGTAGCCCTACCACAAAGTCCATGTTAGTCATTTCCCACTTCTACACTGGGATTTTTATGTATTGCGTCAACCCATCAGGCCTTTGGGGTTAGGCCTTCACTTGCTGACAATTTGGACATCTTGCGACAAACTCCGCTATGTTCCTCTTCATATCATTCCACCAACAGACTTTCGTAAGATCATGATACATCTTTGTAGATCCCGGGTGCCTAGAATACCTAGAACTGTGAGCCTCAGTCATGATTCTTTCCCGAAGACCATCTACATCTAGTACACATTGTCGCCCTTGGTACCTTAGGATATCATCATCCATGCCAATAGAAAAGTTCATGGTCTTATTTATATGAATCCCCTCCATCAACTATAGCAACAAAGGATTGTTCTATTGCTTCTCCTTGACTTCCACAACAAGCGATGATTCAGCCCTATTTTGCACATTCACCCCTCCCTCATAAGAGACCGTAAGACGAACTCCCAAACTAGCTAACCGATGAACCTCCTTGGCCAATGGCCTTTGACATGCCTCCAAGTGAGCCAAACTACCCATAGATTTCCGGCTAACAGCATCTGCTACAACATTAGCCTTCCCCGGATGATACAGGATATCGATGTCATAATCCTTGAGTAACTCAAGCCATCTTCTCTACCTCAGATTCAATTCCTTCTGTCTGAAAATATACCGAAGGCTCATATGGTCCGTGAACATATCCACATGGACCCCATACAAATAATGATGCCAAATATTCAATGAAAATACCACTGCTGCAAGCTCTAGGTCATGTGTTGGATAGTTCTTTTCATGATTCTCGAGTTGCCTAGAAGCATACGCTATCACCTTGCTATGTTGCATTAATACACTCCCAAGTCCGATCCCTGAAGCATCACAATATACCACAAATCCATCCATACCCTCTGGTAAAGTCAAAACTGGTGCCGTAGTCAATCTTGATTCAACTCTTGGAAGCTCCTTTCGCAGGCAACTAACCGCCTTCTGCGTCAATTTAGTCAACAGAGAGGCAAGAGTGGAGAACCCGTCTACAAACTTCATTTAATATCCAGCTAAGCCTATAGAAAGTGCGAATCTCTGTTGTAGTAGTAGGTCTAGGCCAATTCTTCACGGCATAAATCTTCGGAGGATCAACCTCAATTCCTTCTATGGTGATGGCATGACCCAAGAACGTGACAGATTCAAGCCAAAATTCACATTCAGAAATCTTTGCATATGATTGGTGCTGATGTAGAGTCTTCAAAATTGCCTTGAGATGATCGGCATGGTCCTCTCGATTGCGTGAATATACAAGCATATCGTCAATGAACACTATCAAGAAGGGGTCAAGAAAAGGCTTGAAAACTCGATTCACAAGATCCATGAAAGTTGCTGGGGTATTTGTTAGTCCAAAAGACATCACAAAAATTCAAAGTGCCCATGCCGGATTCTAAAAGTTGTTTTCGGAATATCCTGCTCCCTGATCTTCAATTGGTGATACCCGGATTGTAAATCAATCTTGGAGAAGTACTTAGCACCCTGCAACGGATCAAACAAGTTATCTATCCTTAGCATTGGGTACTTATTCTTGATTGTGACCTTGTTAAGCTGCTGATAGTCAATGCACATTCTCAGTGACCCATCTTTCTTCCTTACAAAAAGGACAAGTACACCCCAAGGTAACACACTCTGCGAGATAACACCCTTTTTTAATAAATCTCTCAATTGTTCCTTTAGCTCATTCAATTATGCCGGTGCCATTCTGTAGGGCGGAATAAATATAGGTTGTGTGTCTGGCATCACATCAATCCCAAAATCAATCTCCCTATCTGGTGGAATCCCAGGGAGTTCATCTGGAAAACTTCAGAAAATTCATTCATAACAGGCATAGACTCAAGTGTAGGTGCCTCAGAATCGGTGTCTGTAACCCGGACCAAATTGTAGATACACCCCTTGTTAATTATCTTCATGGCCTTAAGGTAAGAAATAAACCTAACCCTTCGGCACCACAATATCCCCCTTCTATCCAACAATTGGCTCATTTTGAAATTTGAACCTCGCAGTTCTGGCTCGGCAATCAAGCTTGGCAAAAACGAATAGAGCCGGTACATCCCCATTATCACTTGAAAATCAACCATCCCCGGTTCAATGAGATCGGCCATGGTGTCCCGACCATGCACAGTGACAACACAATCCCTATTAACCCATGCGGCCACAATAGACTCACCAACCACAGTAGATACAGAGAACGGATCATGAAGTTGTTCCGGTTCTATCCCAACATCCATAGCAACATAGGGAGTGATATAGGAAAAAGTGGAACCAGGATCAATAAGAGCATATACATCATGAGATTGGACATTCAATATACTTGTGACAACATCTAGATAAGCCTCTGCACTCTAGCGACCACTCATATAATGGAAAAGGTTGTGTGCTCCCAAACATTTCGTGCCACCCCTAGCTGCACCGCGCCTTGCGGGTGCTGGAGTGCTTCGAGCTGGAGGAGGTGTTGCGGACCTTGTAGCTGCAGAACTGGCAGGCTGTGCTGTACCCTTGCCCACACACTGGCGGGGTGAACGACAATCCCTCTGAATGTGACCCCTCAATCCGCATCCGTAGCATATAGGTAGGTCCATGTAATAGATTCCCAAGTGTGTCTTCCCACACCTATGTCATGGGGGCCTCTGCTGCTGCTGAAATCTCCCACCAGACTGACCATGTTGGTAAGATCCCTTATCTCCCTGGCTGAGCAAAAGGCAAGGACGGCCCTGATTACCCTCCCCTGAAAGCTGGCCTACCACTACCACCACTAGTAGTACCACTAAAGTTGCCCGCTGACCGGGCCTTGTTGCCGCTCTCTCGCTCTATTCTATTCTACAGCTTGCGGGTCTCTATGGTTTGAGCAAATGCCACCATCTTACCATAGTTCATATAAAAATTTAAGGCATAGCGGCCACATCGATATCCAAGGGGCTAAGGCCCTGCACAAACCGGCGCACTCTAGCCTCCATAGTGGGTATCATGTGAATAGCATACTTGGAAAAGCACGCGAACTCCATATGGTACTCCCACACACACTTGCTACCTTTTTTTAGGTTCTCAAACTCAGCAGCACGGGCTGCCTTAGTCTTGGCAGGCAAGAAATTATCCATGAAAAAGTCAGCAAACTCACTCCACCTTGCTAGAGGGATCCCCTCCTCACGGGAGTCCTCCCTCTCAAACCAAGAATAGGCCACACCTTTTAGGCGGTAGGAGGCGGAGTATGCTCCCTTCGTCTCAGTAGCACGCATGACTCGGATTGTCTTGTGCATGTCATCTAATAAAATCCTGGGGATCCTCTTGAGAATTAATACATATGAACACTGGAGTGTCAAATCGAAGAAATCTGTTTACCATGGAACTAGTGGAATCCCCTGGCTGACTAGAAGGAGTGGGGCCAGTATATGATCTATGATCCTGGGAAGCCACTATTTGAGCCAACATCTATATGGCTGCCCTAATATCTCCATCAGATACACCAGGACCAGAAACTAGGGCTGACGGTGGAACTGAAATTTAGGTTGGAGGAATCATTGAACCCTCAGTAGGTGCAGGAATTGGTGCGGTCTAACCAAGTGTAGTAGAATCAGGCAGTGTAGTAGTCAGGGAATTATTCCCACCACTCGGGTGCTCACCCGTATCATCAAGTATAGGATCAACTACCACTCCTAGGGTGGCATTGGCTCCTCGGCCAGTTCTTTCTTTCTTCCTAAGCGCCATATACTGAAAATTAGAGCAATGCACGAGTTAAAGGAGGAACAATCCTACAATCAGCTTTATCGCACGATCAAGAACATCAAAGAAGGGTATTATTCCTAAATGTCAAAGTAGCTTCCTAATTATAGATGTGGTCAATAACACATCGATAAGAATGACTCTACTAGACACGGCTCCGAGACATCCTAGGAAACTTTACAACCTTAGACTCTGATAAAAAGTTTGTCACGCCCTGACCTCAGGTGGCACGACCGACGCTCAACCGAGATAACTCGAATTAGCAAGCCTGTACAATACTTTCTCCCCGTACTCACTCATGAATAAAGAGAATATGTATTTCATTAATAAGATAGTGAGAAAATTCATGTGAACAACAACACCAATTCATTATCAGCAGTTTTGTCATCTATAAGTTTCAGAATACATACATTTTCATAGTTTGATGTCGAACGTGTGATGCACTTGCCAAAATTACTAGTTTGACTTTTCCAACACTAACATACCATCCACACAATGTCTACGGAGCCTCTAATAGATAAAAAAGGGTACAATGATAGTGTCAGCAACAAGCTCGGCTATACATCAAAACATAATACATAAGGATAAAAGATATTCAACCCCGAATGAGGTGGGGCTCACCAAGCAAACCTACCTAAATTGAGCTTCTTAATCTCTAAAATGTTCCGAAAATTTTAGCAACTTCGATCTATTTATGAAATATGACAAATTGAACCAAAACTTAGGAGGATGATCATGGTTCCAGCTCATTTGAGCACCTTATCAAACACAAGGTTTCAAGGTCCTACTATGGTGGATTCCACCATCCACTCATTATCTACCATTTTTAGCCTAATAATTTTCCTACACCCCTTGATAACACATGCATTCAAGAGGAGCAACTCCCACACCCATGAATTGCCCTACTACTTACCTATTTTTAGCTAAATTTCGAAATTAAAGGTTAGGGTGTAGAATCTTACCTCAAGGATGAATACCTAGTATGTTATCCTTGTTAATCTTCCAATATTTGATTAAGAATTAGGGAACAATTGGTTAACGAAATGGGGTCGGGTTATAAAAACCAAAAGAAGAAGCTTTAGAACCCAATCTGAGGTCGCGTATGAGGCCGCATAATGATTATTCGGTCCGCAAAAGGGGCCGCGAAATGTCCCTCTGGAACTGGGAAGCCGTGCATGGGTATGTAACCGTTCTGCGGTCCGCATATCGATTTTGTCGTGGCAAAGCGGACCGTAGAATCTCCTCCCGGTATTCCTCATGTTGTTCCGCGATGCAATCCGCAGCCCATAAAGTAATTTTGCAGCCGCATAATGGCCCACAAATTTGCTCAAGTTCCTGCTTCACTATGTGGCCATTCTACGGCCCGTCAGATAGGGAGATTGATTTTGCGTTTGATGTGATGGCAGGCACACAACCTATATCAATTCAACCCTACAAAATGGCTCATGCGGAATTGAAATAGCTAAAGGAACAATTGAATGATTTTTTAGAGAAGGGACTCATCCGGCCGAGTGTATCGCCTTGGGGCGCACTAATTATATTTGTAGGAAAGAAGGATGGGTCGCTAAGAATGAATATTGACTATCGGCAGCTCAACAAGTTTATAATCAAAAATAAGTACCCACTGCAAAGGATATATGACTTGTTTGATCAATTGCAAGGCGCTAAGTACTTCTCCGAGATCGATTTAAGATTCGGGTTTCACCAATTGAAGATCAAGGAGCAGGATATTCCGAAGATAGCTTTCAGGACCCGGTATGGGCACTTTGAATTTCTGGTAATGTTTTTTGGGCTAACAAATGCCCCTACAGATTTCATGGATTTTATGAATCGGGTCTTCATACATTTCCTAGACTTCTTCGTAGTTGTGTTTATTGACAATATTCTTGTTTATTCGCGAAGTCGGGAGGGCCATGCCGATCATCTCAGGACAGTTTTGTAGACTCTCTATCAACACCAGTTATATGCGAACTTTTCAAAATGTGAATTATGGCTTGAATCTGTTACGTTATTAGGTAATGTTGTCTCTAGAGAAGGAATTGAGGTTGACCCCAAGAAAATTTCAGCGGTGAAGATTTGGCCTAGACGTACTACTCCAAAGAGATTCGTAGTTTCTTGGGCTTAGCCGGATATTACCATAAGTTTGTGGAGGGGTTCTCTATTCTTTCCTCTCTGTTGACTAAACTGATGCAGAAAGAAATTAAATTCCTATGGTCAAATGCTTGTGAAAGGAGCTTGCAAGAGTTGAAATCAAGATTAACTACGGCACTGGTGTTGACTCTACCAGAGGGTACGGATGGATTTGTGGTGTATTGCGATGCTTCAAGGATTGGACTTGGGTGTGCATTAATGCAACATGGCAAGGTGATAGCGTATACTTCTAGGCAACTCAAGAACCATGAAAAGAACTATCCAACACACGACTTAGAGCTGGCAGCGGTGGTATTTGCACTGAAAATTTGGCGTCATTATTTTTATGGGATGCTCTTAGCCGGAATTCTATGGGCAGTTTGGCTCACTTGGAGGCAAATCAAAGGCCTTTGGCCAAGGAGGTTCATCATTTCGCTAGTTTGGGAGTTCGCCTTGCAGACTCTAGCGAAGGAGGGGTGATTGTGCAAAATATGGCTGAATCATCGCTTGTGGTATAAGTCAAGGAAAAGCAATTCAACGATCCATCGTCGGTACAATTGAAGGAGGGATTCAAAAATATAAGAACATGGCCTTTTCTGTTAGCATGGATGATGGTACGCTAAGGTACCAAGGGCAAGTATGTGCTCCAAATGTGGATGATCTCCAAGAAAAATCATGATCGAGGCTAGGTATTCGGTGCACCCGGGCTATACAAAGATGTATCATGATCTTAGGGAAGTCTAATGGTGGAATGATATGAAAAGGAATCTACCAGACTATGTGGCAAGATGTCCAAATTGTCAGCAAGTGAAGGTCGAACACCAAAGGCCCGGTGGCTTGGGACAGAACATAGAAATTCCAATATGGACGTGGGAAATGATTAACATGGACATTGTTGTAGGGCTACCACACTCCTCGCAAATTCGACTCGATTTGGGTGATTGTGGATTGACTCACAAAATCTGCACACTTTTTGTCGGTTAAGGCTACCGACACTGCAGAACAGTATTCTTAGTTGTACATCAAAGAAATAGTCAGGTTGCATGGCACTCAAGTTTTTATTATCTTGGATCGAGGGGCACAGTTCATGGCTAATTTTTGGAAGAGATTTAAGCAAGGTTAGGGTATTATGGTGAATCTTAGTACAGACCGATGGGCAGGCAGAGCGGACAATTCAGACGCTTGAGGATATGTTGTGCGCTGGTGTTCCTGACTTCAAAGGTAGTTGGGATGATCATTTGCCGCTCATAGAATATTCCTACAACAACAGTTATCATGCTAGCAGTCAAATGGTACCATTCGATGCTTTATATGGTAGGAGATATAGATCTCCCATTGGGTCGTCGGGGATTGGGGAAGCGAAGTTAATAGGGCCAAACCTCGTGCATCAGGCTATGGAGAAAGTTAAGATCATTAAGGAGCGGTTGAAAATTGCTCATAGTCGTCAGAAGTCTTATTCGGATGTGCGTAGCAGGGATATGGAGTTCAGATAAGATGATTGGGTGTTCTTGAAGGTTTCCTCTATAAACGGTGTAACGCGATTTGCTAAGAAGGGGAAATTAAACTTGAGGTATGTCGGACCATATAGAATCATTCAGAGGATTGGTCAGGTGGCGTACAGGCTTGAACTATGTCCAAAAATTTCTTTAGTCCATCCGGTGTTCCACGTGTCCATGTTGAAGAAGTTGGTTGGAGATCCATCGCTTATTATTCCGGTTGAGACTATTAAGGTTAATGAAGAATTGACTTATGAAGAAATTCCAGTTGCCATCCTTGATAGGCAAGTCCTAAAGTTGAGGAACAAAGAAATTTCCTCCATGAAAGTACTATGGCGGAACCAACAGGTTGAAGAGGCCACCTGAGAGGCCGAGGAAGAATTAAAGAAGAAGTACCCTCATTTGCTTGAATAGCCATGTATTTATAAAGTTCTGTTGTACGAAAATGTTAAGAGTTACCTACTATGAATTATGTAACATTTGTGCAGGTGATGTTAAAAGTGTTCCTTTTGATAGTATACTGCGTGTGAGGCCACGGTTGGTATTGTTTTAATGTTATGTTGCGTCGTTGTTTCCTGTACGTGTTGTTAGGACTGGTTTTGGGATTCTTTGACATGTGGATAGGCCCAATTACAGGGGAGACTCTAGCGAAATTTTTTGAAATTTAGGGAGATAGTAAAAAATTAGAACTACTGGTGTGTGTTGTAGCAACTGAGTCACTTTGTGCGCTAATGGTGCATTTTGACCCTTATTCGAGAACGAAGGATCCTAAGTGGGGGAGGATGTAAGGCCCCCTAAATATTTTACCTAAAACCCGGGCTTTTTGTGTGTCGAAGTAGATTATGTGTTGACGAATGTAGAGATAAAAGGAACTTTTTTTAGGAGTTAATGGAAAAATGTTTGGCAGAAGGAGACATTTTTGCGGCCCACTATGCGGTAGAAAAATCACTCTACGGGCCGTAGAATGGCTGCCGAGTGAAGCAGTATTAGGGAAAATTTGGAGGAAGGTCTACGGTGCATTATGCAACCGCAAAACGGGTCTGCGGTGCATTATGCGACCGCAAAATAGGTCTGTGGACCGCATAATGGTCGTAGAGTGGGGCAGAATTTCACAGTTCCGGAGGGCCATTTTGCGGCCCATTTTGTGCACCGCATAAGCATTATGCGGTCATATATGAGACCGCAGATCTGTGACGGGGCTCCTTTTTTCTATTTTTATACACGACCCTATTTTGATATATTAGAGTAATGGACCATTTCTGAAGCAAAAACATATTTTCTAGAGTGAGGGAGTGCCAAAGAGTGAGAGAGGAAGTTCCTAAGCTTATCACTCATCGATTCTTGCGCAAAGTTGAAGAAAATGTAAGAAGAATTCACTAGGTCTTCATCCTAGATGTAAGTTTCTACTCCATCGCCCTCAATTTCGTGATTCTAATTGAAAATAGGTAATAAGCCAAGCAATTCTTGGGTGTGGGAGTTGTTTATTTTTACATGCATGTACCATCAAGGGAAGTGGGAGTATTGTTGAACTCTTTTGGGTCAAAGAATCCACCATAGGAGGACCTTGAAACCATAATACACACCTAGTGTTTGATAAAATGGTCAAATTAGCTGGAACCATAAACTCTCTCCTAATTTGTGTTCAATTTTTGCTATATTTCTGAATAGATGGAAAAAGCTATGAATTCAAGAACATTGTAGTAATGTAAAAATGCTCGAGGCAAGGTATGTTGGCTAAACTCTGCTCTTAGAAGTGAACCCCGCAATGTCCTTGTAAGTCTCGTGATGCCCTTTACAATTTGAATTTTGTCAATAAAGCCTTGTGTCGAAATAATTATTCGTTCAATATCTATTCCAAAGATTCTTGTTATGTTGAGTTAATGTTTGAGAATGTGGGTTAAGTATGGACTATATATTACTATGTTATGATTTAAAAGCATGAATTTTTATGAAAGCTATCATGTCAATTGTATAAGAAGTCACATGTGTCTAAGATCCTAATTTGCTCAAGTATGTGTTTAAAGTCTTAATTTGAAAGGCCTTGTTGTTGATTATCCATGATAATGATTGAAAATTAAATAGTAAGCTTGAACTATGAAGCACGGCCAATGTGCCAAGAATGATATTGCGTTATGGCCAATGATGTCAATAAAATGATATGAATTGAGTGATAAATACTTTAATAACAAATGCTTTGGGAGTATCGATTAGCCACCTAGAAAGGGTAGGTCGGAACAACCTAACCTCGAAATTACATGTGCCGGTGTAGGAGTGATTGAGGGGTAAATCCCCGTGTTAATGTGATGAGATTGTTTTCCCTTATATGGGATAAGATTGGTGTGTTGAGATGTTTTCCCCTTAAATGGAATGAGATTATTGCTAGCTAGATGCGATATAATGTTGACCCACATGACATTGTGTTGAGACGGCTTAGCCAATCGGGCTGAGATCAGATGCCATGCCGCGCATATGGTGGTATTGTGAGTGTATGTCTCGGGGTGAGACGGCTTAGCCGATCGGGCTGAGATCGGACTCCGTGCTAAAACACGATGGAATATCGGTGCAAGAGATCTCCCAACTTAAATCATCGAAACTTACTTGAAATTTACATTTCCCCTAATGTGACACTGTGATACCGTTTGAGTCTCTTATCGATATCATGTTTTATTCCTGTTTACTGTTGCTTGTTCTATTGAGAGGGTGTTTAGTTTTACATGCTAGTACTATTCCATCTATACTAACATTCCTTTTGCTGGGGATGCTGCATCTTTAATGGGTGCAGGTGGTTCCATAGCAGGTGGTATTGATCAGTGATAGTAGCACACCCTCTCCTCAGCTGATTTAGTGAGCCCCACTTCATCTTGGGGTCCTATATCTTGTATCCTTTGTACGTAGCATTTTGAGGTATAGTCGGGGCCTTGTTGCCAGCACTGTCATAGAACTCTTTTGTTCCTGTTAGACGCGCCGTAGACATAGTGTGGGTTGTATCTATATTTGGGAAAGTTATACTAAAAATTTGGTAAAGTGTATCATCTGTCCCACTTTATCTATGATGTACAATGTAAAGTTTTTAATATTTATTAAAGACGTAAATAATGGAAATGAAATGGTATTGTTCACAAGACTTCTTAGTGACTAATTAATGAAATGTACTCTTCTCTTTATTTGTAGGTGAGTTGGGTAGATAGCACTTCATAGGTATGCTCAACCGAGGTAACTCTGTTGAGCGCCGGTCGCGCTCCCCGAGGTCGGGGCATAATAACTGCGAGTCTCGACACCATCCAATGCAAATCTCTGATTCTAACTATATACAATTTCGGAAAACTCTCAATTGCTACATATAAATCTTGAATCTACTAGAAACTTCTCGAGAGTCATCCACGCTGCTCAAACCTTCTCGGGCTGCAGAATGGCAGTAGAGTGAAGGAAAAAACTGGGCAAGTTTGGAGGATATTGTGCGGTCAACTAGTCGATCCCAAAATAGTTTCGCGGGCCGCACATCGACCGCGGAACTAGCATAGGATTTTTAGAAGGGAGGTTCTGCGGCGCTTTATGCGCCACATAATAGGTCTGCGGACCGCAGACTGGCCGCATAGTGGGGCAGAATTTCCCAGTTCCGGAGGGCCGTTTTGTGGCACATTTTGCGGACCGCAGATGTTTTATGCGGTCGCA
This sequence comes from Nicotiana obtusifolia, assembly GCA_002018475.1. Taxonomy (NCBI): domain Eukaryota; kingdom Viridiplantae; phylum Streptophyta; class Magnoliopsida; order Solanales; family Solanaceae; genus Nicotiana; species Nicotiana obtusifolia. The sequence continues at coordinate 83,267 of MCJB01034854.1, read as the reverse complement.
TATGCAGCAGTAGGTTTTGTTTCGGAGCTTCATTTTTTTGATTTTATAAACCCGACCCCATTCTTATTTAACATGTTAAGGCTCATTTTAGAAAGTTCAAACATACAATTTAGAGAGAGAGGAAGGTGGTCTAGAGTGAGAAGAGGAGTTCTAAGTCATTTGTTCATCAATCTTTGTTCAAACCTTGAAGATTTCTCAGGAGTAAGTCACAAGGTCTTCAACCAAAAGGTAAGATTCTACACCCTAACTCTTAATTTCGGAATTTAACTAAAAATGGGTAATTAGTAAAGACATTCTTGGGTGTTGGAGTAGTTTATTTTAAATGCATGTACCATCTAGAGTACTGGCGGATTGTTAATCTCTTTTGGGTTATTTGGGTAGTGGGGTGAAAGAATTCACCATAGGAGGACCTTGGAACCTTAAAGCACGCCTAGTGTTTGGTAAAATGATCAAGTGAGCTAGAACTATGAACTTCTTCCTAATTTGTGTTTAATTTTGCTATATCTCTAAATAGATCGAACTGGCTAGGATCTCCGGAACATTATAGTAAATTAAAAAGCTCAAGGAAAGGTATATTTGTTAAACTTCTATCTTAGAATAAATTCCCTCGAAGTTCTTGTAAGTCCCGAGTTGTCCATTATGAATTGACTTTTATGAATAAGTTTGGTGTCGAAAGATGTAGTTATATGAATATTTTAAAAATTTGTTCCGGAATATTCTTATGACGTTATGTTGTTTCTTAGGGGCGTGTTCAATGTACGAGTATGTATTAAAATGTTGTGACTTCAAGTCAAGCCCAAATTAAAGTGATCACGTCTAATGGTGTTAGAAATCACATGTGCCTACGACCCTAAATTGCTCAAATGTGGGATTAATGTCTTGAATAGAAGCATTTGTTGTTGACAATCCGTGTTGATATTTAAAAGTGGAATAGTGAGCTTGAATTATGAAGTACGGCCAATGTGCCAAGAATGATATTGCATATTGCCAATGATGCCAATAAAATGTAAGGCCCGTAAAAATTTTGGCAAGGAATTTATTGTTTCGTGGTGTCGAGGTAGGATTACATGTTTGAGGTACAAACTTTTTGGGTTGAAGAATGCATCAAAGTGTTGGTGGAAAAATCTTTGCTGAAGGGCCAATTATGCGGTCAGATTCGCGACCGCAGATCCATTCTGCGGGCCGCATAAGCGTCGGAGAGTTGAGCAGGAAGTTGTTGACTTTTTAGGGTTGTTTCGCTGTCTATTGTGCGATCGCAAATCTGTTTCGCGGTCCGCACTTCTGTCACAGAGTTAGCATGAGGAATTTTGTTACGCGATTCTGCGACCCATTTTGCGGCCGCATATGTGGTTGCGGACCGCAAATCGGTCGCAGACTTGTCAAGATCTTCCCCAGTTTTTGGGCATCAATTTTGCGGTCCATTATGCGGACTGCATACATGTCTGTGGTCAGTTCTGCAGTCGGATACCTGGCTTCGGAGGGTCCATTTTCCTATTTTTATAACTCGACCCCATTTTGATAAATAACCTTTGGGGTTTATTTTTGGGTGATTATCTTTTGATTTTAAAGAGATGTAAGTGCGTTTTAGAGAGATAAGGAGGAAACCTAACATTCTAATCATCCAATTTTGCTCGAACCTTGAAATTTAACGAGAAACCTCACATGTTCTTCATCTAAGAGGTAAGGTTCCATACCTTAGTTTTCAATTTCGAATTTGGGTAGAAGATGGTTGATTGAGAGCATGATTCTTGGGTGTAAGAGAATTATTTATACATGCATGTACCAATAAGGTTTGTGGGAAGATTGTTGAACTCAAATAAGTGATGATTGGGTTGTGGAATGAATGGAATCTTGTAAAAGAACCTTGTAGTAAAATCTGCACACATAGTTTTTGATGAATTGCTCAAATGAGCTGAGACCATGAGTGTCTTCCTAATTTGTGTTTCAATTTTGTTATGTCTCAGAATAGATTGGGATAGCTAGGATTTTCGGAATGTTGTAGTAACTTAAAAAAAGCTCAAACAAGGTATGTTGGCTAAACTCCTCTTTTAGAATTGAACCCCACGATAGCCTTATAAGTCCCACGTTGCTCATTATAAATTGATTATTCCGAACAAGCCTTGCGTCAACAGATATATGCGATCAAATTGTATTCCAAATGTTTTTCTTTGTTAAGTTAATATTTGAGAAGGTGATTAAACATGGGCTGTGCGTTAATATGTTATTATTTGAAGCGTGAGTCTAATGAAAACTAGCATGTCGAATGGTGTAAGAAATCACATGTGTCTAAGACCCTTAATTTGGTCAGTTGCTCAAATGTGTATCTAAAGTCTTTAATTAAAATGCCTTGTTGTTGACAATAAATAAGGATGCTTGAAATTAAAAGAAGGACGTTGGATATGGGAAGTGTGGTCACCATGCCAATAATGGGAGTTATTCTTGTGCCCAAATGTGGTTGTTTTAAGTAATGCTATGCGTTGTAAGCATTTCCAATGTGTCTTTAGCTCTTATATATATTCATGAGTTGAAATTGTGTATTTTCCTTTTTGGGAAAAGTATTTCAAGAATTAAATGATGTGTTACTCGTTTATGCTTTTAACTTGTGCTTTGATTGCCAACCGTTTAACTCCATTCCTTTGAAAGAAATTCATTGTGTTTAAAATCTTCGTTGCTAACAAACCTAAAGTGGTACTTTCTGGAATATTCTAGTTGGTGATATTTATGATGATGACCCTTGAAAGTAAAATAATGAAAATGTGGAATATGAAATACGGCCACCGTGCCTTGAGATAAGGAATCATAAGTATGCCCTTGAGAGCCAATAAAATTATAATGATGTTGTGAATGATTGAAGTTACAAACAAGGACATATATAGTGTGAAAGATAATGAGGTGAATATAAAATATAATTGTGCTTTTGTTTCCCTTGTGTGCAAACCAAAAATGTTTTTGGGATTATCATTAGCAAACTGAGGAAGGGTGGGTCATAAAGCCCATAATCGAAACTGCACCTGCTAGTGTAGGAGTGGATTGTGATTATTCCCCGTAAGGGAGATGAGATTATTCACCTAATTGGGATAAAATTGAAAATAGTTGTGAATTGGAAAGTCAACCCACACGGCATATGTGGGAAGACGACCTAGTTAATAGGGTGGAGATCGAACGCCATGTTGCGCATATGGTGGTACTACTCTGGGTAACATTTTCTTTTTGCATTACATGTCAAACCACATTGTTCTTGGAGAGATGGCCTAGCCTATCAGGCGTGATCGGACTCCGTGCTAAAAACACGGTGATATATCAGTGCTAATGTTCTCCCAACAAAAAATGTATGTTATTTTTGTATTTTGAAAATTGGTATGTTTTAACTGAATACTTGAATATTGTTGATTGTTACTTGCTGTTTATATGGTCTTCCCATTCTTATATTGTTATTCTATTTCAAAAGTGGACATTATCTTTACATACTAGTACTATTCCATATGTACTAACGTCCCTTTTGTCGGGGGCGCTGCATCTTCAATGGATGCAGGTGGTTCGTCAGCTGGTGGTTTTGACCCTTGATAGCAGTTACTCTCTACTCAGCAGATTTTGATGAGCCCTTCTCTGTTCCGGGCTTTATGTCATTTGACGTAGTATGTTACATTTTGAGGTATAGCCGGGGCCTTGCTGCTAGAACTTCCATACTACTCTTCTGTTGTACTAAGAGGCTCTGCAGACAGGTTATGATTGTTGTTTGATGTGGGGAATTGAACTAGAAAAGTTGTATTTGGCAAACATTTTTTTCATGATGTCTATAAACTTGTAATATTTTGAAAATTATGAATGAAGCTGCTAATGGAAATAAAATAGGGACTTGTTAATTAAATCTTTGTAGTGTTTGATTAATGGAGTGCATCTCCTCTTTATCATGGATGAGTGTGGGTAGAAGGAAATCTAACAGGCTTGCTCGGCCGGGTTCACTCGGTTGAGCGCCCGTCGCGCTCCCCGAGTTCGGGGCATTACAAACTTTGGTAGACCTGTAAAAGAATATGAATTGAGTAGTAAATACTTTTAATAATAAATTCCTTGGGAGTATCGTTTAGCCACCGAGGAAGGGTAGGTCGGAACAACCTAACACCGAACCTACACGTGCCGGTGTAGGAGTGACTAAGGGGTAAATCCCCGTGTCAATGTAATGAGACTGTGTCCCCTTATATGGGATGAAATTGGTGTGTTGAGATGTTGTCCCCTTAAATGGGATGAGATTATTGCTAGCAAGATGTGATGTGATGTCGATCCACACGGCATTATGGTAAGACGGCTTAGCTGATCGGGACGAGATCAGATGCGATGCCGCGCACATGGTTGTATTGTGAGTGTACTCGGGGTGAGACGGCATAGCCGTCGGGCTGAGATCGGACTCGGTACCAAAACATGATGGTGTATCGCTGCTAAAGATCTGTAAGGCCCCATAAAATTTCGCCAACGAATTTAAGGTTTTGTGGTGTTAAGGTAGGATTACATGTTTGAAGGTTCAGACTTTTTGGGTTGAAGAATGCACTAAGGAGTTTGTGGAAATTTTTTGCAGAAAAAGGCAATTATGTGGTCATTTTCGGGACCGCATAACCGTTTTGCAGGCCGCATAATGGTCACAGAGATGAGCAGGGAGTTGTTAAATTTTGAAAGTTGTTTTGCGCCCATTCTGCGGTCGAATAATTCATTATGTATCCGCATAAGTGATCTTTGGACCGTAGAATGGTCGCAGACTGCTCCAGTGCAGCCCAGTTTTGGGAATTTGTTTTTCGGTCAATTTTGTGGACCGCATACCTATTATGCGGTCAGTTCTGCGACCACAGACCTGAGTTCGGAGGGTCCATTTTCCTATTTTTATAACCCGACACCATTTTGATAAATAGCCTTTGGGGATTATTTTTGGGCGATTATCTGATGATTATAAGAGAGAAGTGAGAGTGTTTTTGAGAGAGGAAGAAGCTCAAGTGCTTTGTTCATCAAGATCTAGTCCAAGATTTGAAATCCAACAAGGAAATCTCACAAGATCTTCACTCAAGAGGTAAGGTTCCATACCCTAGTTTTCAATTTCGAATTTGGGTAGAAGATAGTTGATTGAGAGAATGATTCTTGGGTGTGAGAGTATTATGTATACATGCGTGTACCAATAAGGTTTTTGGAAGATTGTTGAGCCCAAATGGGTAAAGATTAGGTTGTAAAGAGAAAGAAGTCTTGTGGAAGAACTTTGTAATCAATTTGCACATCTAGTGTTTGATAAAATGCTCAAATGAGATGAGACCATGAATATCTTCCTAATTTGTGTTCAATTTTGTTATGTATCAAAATAGATTGGGATTGCTATGATTTTTGGAATTGTGTAGTGAATATAAGGGGAGCTCTTTCGAGGTATGAAGGCTAAACTCTTCTTCTAGTATCAGAATTTCCAAACCCTTGTGATATTCTATCACGTGTACTCGAACTTGAAACGCTATTGATGTGGGATGTTCAAGCTAGTAAATTGATTCTCAAATTGCATAACGTGCCCAAACCCTCATGTGTTAAAGATTGTCTATTGTAACTTAATTATGTTATACCCTTTGTGGGATGAAGGTATTGTATGAAATCAATGTGATTTAGCACTCATTTCTCATATGATGAAACCTTATGAACTTACACTGCTAAGGCTAAAAGTGCCAAATGGTTGATTTGAAAGGGTACTCTTTTGTACAAACTATTATAGTTTTTGGACCCTAAATTGTGATATTGTGAGTACACCTCCACCCGCATATATTGGGGTGAGGCGGCAGGGCCGCTTTGTGTAGTGCGGTGATATTGTGAGTACACCTCCACCCGCATATGTTGGGGTGAGGTGGTGGGGCCGCTTTGTGTAGTGTTGTTGAATTGTGAGTACACCTCCACCCGTATATATTGGGGTGAGGCGGCGGGGCCGCTTTGTGTAATGTTCCTGGTACTGTGATTGCACCTCCACCCGCATACATTGGGGTGAGGCGACGGGGCCGCTCTGTGTAAAGATAGTTGTAGAGGATCCCCGACTTGAAGTGTGTGAATGTTATTGAGAGATCTTACTAAATTTGTTGTGGATTTAACGGCTAATTAAGCCTTCTTTTGTTACCATAACTCATCGTAAGTCATATTGTATTTCCATGTCCTTGAATAGGTGTTTAGTTTTCATACTAGTACTATTCCACGTGTACTAACGTCCCTTTTGCGGGGGGCGCTGCATCTTTAATGGATGCAGGTGGTTCCACAGCGGTAGACATTAACCAGTGATAACGGTACACTCTTCTCTCAAATGACTTGGTGAAGCCCACTTCTTTCCGGGATTGTGCAACTTTTGTTCCGTGTGTGTTCTGTTTTGAGGTATAGCCGGAGCCTTGTTGCCGGCACTATCATTGTACTCTTGTATATCTATGAGAGGCACCGTAGACATAGTGTGGGTTGTGTATTAGTGTGAGAAAGTTAAACTAGAGATGTCGTAATTGTATCTCATGCTTCCACTATAAAACTACGGTTGTGGAATGTATTGTTTAGGAGACGTATAAATGAAGTGTCTAATGGTAATTGAACTAGTGTTGTCCATGAACCCTTGAGGTATTAAATAACGAATTTTATATTCTCTTTATTTATGGGTGAGTTGCGTTGAAGGAAATCAAGTAGGCTTGCTTGGCCGGGTTATCTCGGTTGATCGCCGGTCGCGCTCCCTAAGGTCGGGGCGTGACAAGATCTCCCAACTTAAATTACCGAAACATATTTGAACTTTACCTTTCCCCTAACTCGACACCTTGATACTGCCTGAGTCTTTTATTGATTTTATATTTTATTCTCCGTTTACTATTGCTCGTTTTATTGATAGGGTGTTTAGTTTTACATACTAGTACTATTTCATATGTACTAACGTCCCTGTTGCCGGGGGCGCTGCATCTCTAACGGATGCAGGTGGTTCCATAGCAGGTAGTACTGATCCGTGGCAGCATCACACCCTCTCCACAGCCGATTTAGTGAGCCCCACTTCTTTTTGGGGTCCTGTATCTTCTATCCTTTGTACATAGAGTTTTGAGGTATAACCGCGACCTTGTTGCCGGGACTGTAATAGCACTCTTTTCTTCCTATTAGAGGCAATGTACACATAGTGTTAGTTGTATCTATTTTTGGGAAGGTTAAACTACAAATTTTAATGAAGACATGTACAATGTACTTTTTTGAAGACTTGTCAATGACGTGACTAATGGAAAAGAATTGGTGTTATTCACATTACCTCTTACTATCAAATTAATGGAATGTATACTTCTCTTTATTCATGGGTGAGTTGGGTAGAAGGTATTGTAAAGGCTTGTTTGGCCGGGGTATCTCGGTTGAGTGCAGGTCACGCTCCCCGATGTTGGGGCGTGACAAACTTGGTAACAGAGCCTAAGGTTTTAATGTGTCCTCGGATGTCTCGGAGCCGTGTCTAGTTAAGTCCTTCTTATTGGTGTGTTTTCGACCACATCTATAATTAGAAGGCTCCTTGGGCATTTAGGAATAATACCCTTCTTTGATGATCTAGATCCTGCGATAATGCTGATTGTAAGATTGCTCCTCATTTAACTCGTGCATTTGTTCCTCTTTTAACTCGTGCATTACTTTAATCTTCAGTATATGGTGCCTAGGAAAAAAGAAAGAACTGGCCAAGGAGCCAATGCCACCCCAGAAGTGGCAGTTGACTCTTTACTTAATGATGCGGGTGAGTACCCGAGGAGTGAGAATATTCCCCTGACTACTACACTGCCTGATTCCACTACACCTGGTCAGATCGCACTAGTTTCTACACCTACCGAGGGTTGAACGATCCCTCCAACTGATATTCCAGTTAATCCTCCAGCCCCAGCTTCTGGTCCCGGTATATCTGATGGGGATCATACGGGAGCCATACAGATGTTGGCTCAAATAGTGGCTTCCCCGGCCAAGAGATCAGATGTTGCACCCTCTTATTCTAGTCAGCCAGAGGATTCCCCTAAATCCAGGGTGAATAGATTCCTGTAGTTGGACCCGCCCTCTAGTGTTCATAGGTACTTATCCTGAGGAGGAACCCCAGGATTTTATTGACGAGATGCACAAGACCCTCCGAGTTATGCATGCTGCTGAGACAGAGAGAGCAGATCTGGCCTCCTACCGCCTGAAAGGGGTGGCCTATTCTTGGTTTTAGATGTGGGAGGACTCCCATGAGGAGGGGAGGCCTCCGGCTGGGTAGAGTGAGTTTGCCAAAGCTTTCATTGATCATTTGTTGCCTGCCGAGACTACGGCAGCCGGTGCCATCGAGTTTGAGAACCTGAAATAGTGGAGCATGAGTGTGTGGGAGCATTATATGAGATTCTCGCGCCTGTCCAAATACGCCATCTACATGTTGCCCACTATGGAGGCTAGAGTGCGCCGGTTTGTGCAGGGCCTTAACCCCTTGGTTATTAATGAGGCTGCTTCAGCTACCTTGCATTCTGATATGAAATATGGTAAGATGGTGGCATTTGTTCTAGCCTCAAAGACCCGCAATATGAATAATAGAATGGAGTGACGGAGTAGCAACGGGGCCCTGTCAGCTGACAACTTCAGTGGTTCTTCTGATGGTGGTGGTGGTGGTAGGACGACTTTCAGGGGAGAATCATTAGGGTCGTCCCAGTCTTTTGCTCAGTCTTCGGTCAGTGCACCGCCATCGGGGCCCAGTCAACAGTAGGGGGCCATATTAGGCCCATCTAGGGCAACAGGGGATCCTACCAGCAGGGCTGGTCTGGTGGGAGATTTCAGCAGCAGTGGAGGCCCCCATACCCTAGATGTGGGAAGATGCACTTTGGGACCTACTAAGTAGACCAGCCATATGCTACGGGTGTGGAATGAGGGGTCACATTCAAAGGGATTTTCGTGCCACTCACCAGAGCATGGGTAGGGGTACAACACAGCCAGACAGTTTTGAAGTTACTACATCTGCAACACCTCCTCCAGCTCGAGGCACCCCAGCACCCGCAAGGCGTGGTGCAGCTAGGTGTGGCACACAGAGTTCGGGAGGACCCAGCCGTTTCTATGCTATGAGGGGTCGCCAATGTTCAGAGGCTTCTCCAGATGTTGTCACAGGTATATTGACTGTCCAATATCATGATGTGTATGCTCTTATTGATGTCGGTTTCGCTTTGTCCTATGTCACCTCCTATGTTGCGATGGAATTTGGGATAGAACTGGAACAACTCCATAAGCCGTTCTATTTAACTACTCCGGTTGGTGAGTCTATTGTGGTTGTGCGGGTCAATAGGTATTGTGTTGTCACAGTGCGTGGTCGGGACACTATGGCCGATCACATTGATTTGGGGATGGTTCATTTTGATTTAATATTGGGGATGGATTGACTTTATTCATATTTCTCTAAGCTTTGGAGTCGAACAGGAACTGTTAGGTTTGAATTTCCAGCTGAGTTAGTGATTGAATGGAAGGGGGATAAGTGGTGCTGAAGGGTAGGCTTATTTCTTCCCTTAAGGCAACAAAGATAATTAACGAGGGATGTATCTACCATTTGGTCCGGGTTATGGACACCGATGCTGAGGCACCTACACTTTAGTCTATTCCTGTTGTGATTGAATTTCCGGAGGTCTTTCTAGATGAGCTCCTTGGGATCAAACCAGACAGGGAGATTGATTTGGGATTGATGTGATGCCAGGCACGCAGCCTGTATTTATTCCACCCTACAGAATGGCACCAGCAGAATTGAAAGAGCTAAAAGAACAATTGAAAGATTTATTAGAGAAGGGTTTCATCCGGCCGAGCGTGTCGCCTTCGGGCACGCAAGTTCTATTTGTAAGAAAGAAGGATGGGTTGCTAAGAATGTGTATAGACTATCGGCAGTTCAACAAGGTTACAATCATAACTAAGTACCCACTGCCAAGGATAATGATTTGTTTCATCAATTGTATAGGGTGCTAAGCACTTCTCCAAGATCGATTTAAAATTCGGGTATCACCAATTGAAGATCAGGAGCAGGATATTTTGAAAACAGCTTTCAAGACCCGATATGGGCACTTTGAATTTCTGTTAATGTCTTTCGGGCTAATAAATGCTCCCACAGCTGTCATGGATCTTATGAATCGGGTCTTCAAACCTTTCCTCGACTCCTTCATGATTGTGTATATCGAAGATATTCTTGTTTATTTGCGGAGTCGGGAGGATCATGCCAATCATCTCTGGGAAGTTTTTGCAGGTTCCGTATTAGCACTAGTTATATGCAAAGTTTTCGAAATGTGAATTTTGGCTTGAATCTATTACGTTCTTGGGTCATGTTTTCTCTAGAGAAGGAATTGATGTTAACTTCAAAAAATTTCAGCTGTGAAGAATTGGCGTACACCTACTACTCTGATAGAGATTCACATTTTCTTGGGCTTAGCTAGATATTACAGGAAGTTTGTGGATATCTACTTTTGCCTCTCCATTGACTAAATTGACACAGAAGGCAGTTAAGTTATAATGGTCAGATGCTTGTGAAAGAAGCTTTCAGGAATTGAAATCAAGATTGACTAAGGCACCGTTGTTGACTCTACCAGAGTATATGGATGGATTTGTGGTATATTGCGATGCTTCAAGGATAGGACATGGGTGTGTACTGATGAAACATAGCAAGGTGATAACCTATGCTTCTAGTCAACTAAAGAATCATGAAAAGAACTATCCAACGCATGACTTAGAGCTTGCAGCGGTGGTATTTGCATTGAAGATTTGGCATCATTATTTGTATGGGGTCTATGTGAATATATTCACGGGCCATGATAGCCTTCAATATATTTTCAAACAGAAGGAATTGAATATGAGGAAGAGAAGATGGCTTGAGTTACTCAAGGATTATGATATCGACATCCTCTATCATCCGGGGAAGGCTAATGTCGTTACGGATGCTCTTAGCCAGAAATCTATGGGCAGTTTGGCTTAACTGGAGGCGTATCAAAGGCCATTGGCCAATGAGGTTCTAGTGAAGGAAGGGTGATTGTGCAAAATAGGGCTGAATCGTCACTTGTGGTGGAGTCAAAGAGAAGTAATTCAACGATCCACTGTTGGTATAATTAAAGGAGGGGATTCATAAACATAAGACCATGGAATTTTCTCTTGGCGTTGAAGATGGTACCCTATGGTACCAAGGGCGATTATGTGTTCCAAATGTGGATGGTCTCAGAGAAAGAATCATGACCGAGGCTCACACTTCTAGGTATTCCGTGCACCCGAGCTCTGCAAAGATGTATCATGATCTTAGGGAAGTCTATTGGTAGAACGATATGAAGAGGAATGTAGCGGACTTTGTGGCAAGATGTCAAAATTGTCAGCAAGTGAAGACCGAACACCAAAGGCCCGGTGGGTTGGCATAGAACATAGAGATTCTGATGAGGAAATGGGAGATGATCAATATGGACTTTGTGGTAGGGCTACCTCGCACTCCTTGCAAATTCGACTCGATTTGGGTGATTGTGGATCGACTCACGAAATCAGCACACCTCTTACCAGTTAAGGCTACCGACACAGCAGAACAGTATGCTTTGTTGTACATTAAGGAAATAGTCAGGTTGCATGGCATTCCAGTTTCTATTATCTTAGATCGAGGGGCACAATTCACGGCTAATTTTTGGTAGAAATTTCAGCAAGGTTTGGGTACTCGGGTGAATCCTAGTACAGCCTTTCACCTGCAGACTGATGGGAAGGTAGAGCGGACTATTAAGACGCTTGAGGGTATGTTGCGTGCTTGTTTTCTTTACTTCAAAGGTAGTTGGGATTGTCATTTGCCACTCGTACAATTTTCCACAACAACAGCTATCATGCTAGCATTTAGATGGCGTTGTTCGAGGCTTTATATGGTAGAAGATGATTGGGTATTCTCGAAGGTCTCCCCTATGAAGGGCATTATGCGGTTCGGTAAGAAAGGGAAATTGATTCTGAGGTATGTCGGACCGTCCAAAATCATTCAGAGGATTGGTCAGGTGGCTTACAGCTAGAACTACCTCTAGAGATGTCTTTAGTGCACCCGGTGTTCCACGTGTCCATGTTGAAGAAGGTGGTTGGAGATCCATCACTTATTGTTCCGGTTGAGACCATTGAGGTTGATGAAGAATTGAACTATGAAGAAATTTCAGTTGCTATCCTTGATAGGCAAGTCCAAAAGTTGAGGAACCAAGAGATTGCCTCCGTGAAAGTACTATGGCGGAACCAACAGGTTGAAGAAGCCACCAGGGAGGCCGAGGAAGAAATGAAGAAGAAGTAACCTAATTTATTTGAATAGCTATGTAATTGTATCTATGATGTTAAGAGCTAATTTTATGAAATTCATATTCTCCCCGGTACAGCTTATATTAAGAATACTCCCTCTTAGTAATGCAATGTTTATGGCGTTTTTGCCGCTGTTGTTTCCGTAGTATCTTTGCATTGTTGTGTTGTGGTTGTGATGTTAGGATTGGTTTCTATGATTATATGACAGGTGGATAGGCCCAAACTCAGGCAAAAGTTTTTTAAATTTGGGGAGCCAGTCGAAATTTGGGAGTTGTCTGTGTGTCTTGTAGCAACTGAGTCACATTGTGCGCTAATGGTTAATTTTGACCCTCATTCGAGGACGAATAATTATAAGTGGGAGAGGATGTAAGCCCCCGTAAAATATCACCTAAAACACGAGGTTCCGTTGTGGCGAGGTAGGCTAATATATTTGGTGATCCTCGTTGCGGTACGGACTTTTTGGGTCGAATAGTGCGCTGGAGAGTAAAGGAAAATTTTTGGCAAAAAAAGACATTTCAACGGCCCACTATGCGGCCGCACAATCACTCTGCGAGCCACAGAATGAAAGCAGAGTGAAGCAGAAAGCTGGGCAACTTTGGATGATATTGTGCGGTTAACTATGCGGTCGCAAAACCATTTTGCGGGCTGCACATCGACCGATGTGATAGCAGAACGGGTTTGCGGACCGCAAATTGGCCGTAGACTGGGGCAGAATTGCCCAGATCCGGAGGGCCATTTCGCGGCCCATTTTGCGGACCCCATTTTTCTAGTTTTATAAACCCGACCCTATTGTTATAAAACAATTTTAAGGGTCATTTTAGAAGGTTCAAACTTACATTTTAGAGAGAAGGGAAGATGGTCGAGAGTGAGACGAGGAGTTCTAAGTCATTTGTTCATCAATCTTTGTTCAAACCTTGAAGATTTCACTAGGGTAACTCACAAGGTCTTCAACAAAAAGGTAAGATCCTATACCCTAACCCTTAATTTCGAAAATTAACTAAAAATGGGTAATTAGTAAAGCCATTCTTGGGTGTTGGAGTGGTTTATATTACATGCATGTACACTCTAGGGCAGTGGGGAGATTGTTCAGCTCTTTTGGGTGAACATTGGGTAGTGGAGTGAAAGAGTCCACCATAGGAGGACCTTGAAACCTTAATGCACACCTAGTCTTTGGTAAAATGCTCAAGTGAGCTGGAACTATGAACTTCTTCCTAATTCCCTCGATGTTCTTGTAAGTCCCGAGTTGTCCATTATGAATTGACTTTTATGAATATGTTTGGTGTCGAAAGATGTAGTTATATGAATATGTTCAAAATGTGTTCCAGAATATTCTTATCATGTTATGTTGTTCTTCGGGAGCGAGTTCAAAGTACGAGTAGGTATTAAAATGTTGTGACTTCAAGTCAAGCCCAAATGAAAGTGATCATGTCAAATTGTGTAAGAAATCACATGTGTCTAAGGTCCTAAATTGCTCAAATGTGGGTATAAAGTCTTGAATAGAAATGTTTGTTGTTGACAATCCGTGTTAATGTTTGAAAATGGAATAGTGAGCTTGAATAATGACGTACGGCCAATGTGCCAAGAATGATATTGCATCATGGCCGCTGATGCCAATAAAATGAATGACATGTAAAAGAATATGAATTGAGTGGTAAATATGTTTAATAATAAATGCCTTGGGAGTACCGTTTAGCCACCAGGAAAAGGTAGGTCGGAACAATCTAACCCTGAAACTACACGTTCCAGTGTAGGAGTGACTGAGGGGTAAATCCTCGTGTTAATATGATGAGACTGTGCATCCGAAGCTCGATGAGTTTGGGTTGTGACATTCGGTAGGGCACCCAGGCAGGTGGCTTCGCACCCAGCACCAACTCAATCTCATGGTCCTCAGTGCGCCTAGGCGGGAGTCGCTTTGGCATATCTTGTGGCATGACATCTTCAAATGCAAGTTGCAGCTCCTTCACGGGTGCAAGGAAGAGGACCCGAGGAGCATTCTATATCTTCAATACAGAGTGTAGCCAAGAATGTAGGTTCATGTCTTTTGATCCCCTTTTTCAAGTGCAAAGCCGAGATGTTTTCAGTGGCCATCTTCATGGGTATGCACGGGATCATGCCGGGCTTGGCACCATTTGTTCCCATCATCAGTAGCATGTCTGCATGCGGTACGAGCTTGGTGTTGGTTTGTCTCGGGAATTCCAACCCTACTATCAACTCGAAAGTCGTCTATGATCACCACCCGCAGGTTGAATTTTCCTTCATAAGGGACAAGCTTCACTAGTAATTCTTTGGCTATTCCACCCACTGGCTGAGGAGGTGAGTTGATAGCCTTGACACGACCTCTGCCCTTTCCTACAACTAGACCAAGGCACTCCACCTGAGTCGAGGCCAAGTAGTTCTGGGTAGCACCTGTGTCTATTATCGCCCGAATGGGCTTGCCATTTACCTTTATCTCGACGAACATTAAGGTCCTCTCTTGTTTACGAGGAGTCCTCTCATCCACCTTCTTGTTTCCTTTCTTGTTTATTGGACAGGGGTCCTTCTTTTTATGGATACCAGCATTGGTTAAATATAGAGCCAACAATTGCATTGAAGGCACTTACTGGTTCAGTCTGGTCCGCATCGTCTGCATCATCATCCGTATCATCAAAAGATTGATGGGCATTCATATGTGCATGTATGAGCATTTATTATTCCAATGTGGTCTGCCGCAATGATGACATCCTGAAAAGGTTTCCGCCTCCGATCATTGTTGTTAGGTGCAGTGCTAGTACTGCCTAAGGAGGGAGCCTTAGATTTGGTTTCACTCCGATCTCCTCCACTTCTGCTAGGGCCACCACTGCTTGGCTGGACCCCTTTGTATCCTCCTCTGACAGGCTGTTGAGGCCTATCTTTCCAAGCATCCACTTGATAGTCCCAAGGCACTCTGATGCTTGTATCGCCTTAGGTAATGTGTCTACTCTTTGTCTTTGGAGCTCCATACGGGCATAAGGTTTCAACCCTTCCAGAATAGTGAAGAGTTTGTCTTTGTTCCCCATGTCACGTATTTTCAGCATGAGTGCGGAGAATTCTCGCACGTAGTCCCCTCACTGATTTGGTCTGGCAGAGCTTCCGTAGCTTTCTCCTTGCATTGTACTCAATATTTTCGGGGAAGAAATGTAGGCATATGGCTGCCTTCAGTTCCGCCCATGTCTCGAGAGTATCTTCACCGGCCCTGATGACTTCGTATTTCACCCGCCACCAGAGTTTAGCATCACCCTAAAGATACACGGCAGCAATTGCTACCTTCATAGCTTCTTCTAGGCCCCCACGGTATCGAAGTATTGTTTGATGTCGAAGATGAAGTTTTCCACTTCTTTGGAATTTCGGGCTTCACTGTATAGCTTTGGCACAAGAATTTTTAGTTTTTGTGTCGGGGGTTTACAGCACCCCCGATTTGGTTCCCACCTCCTCGAAGTAGGCCTTGTAAAGCAGCATTGATAACGTTTAGCTGCCCTGTCAAGTTGTCTATAGTTTGTTGCATGGAAGTCACCATGTCTGCCTCTCGTGCCCTGTGCACTAAATCCTCGGCACACTCCTATTAGAGGCCCTCAAATTTCCCAAAAATTTTGACTGCCTCTGTGGCTGCCGTTTGCTGGTCTCCTTCAGAGTAGCGACTGATGTTTTCTATGTCGACTTCGGCCTGAAGCATCTTCCGGTCCACATCGTCCAACCGTTGCCCTAGGCTGGTCTTTAGATCAGGCACTAATTCCACTATGGGCCATAATGCATCAACCGCCTCCTTAAGGGTCGCGATGCGATCCCCATGATTCACCATAATTAGAAATGGTGGTAATTACAATGTTATCCCTCATTTGATGTCGAGCCTAAGCTCTGATACCAACTGTTATGCGGCGCCTTCCTAAGATTCCTTGGAAGGGCGACATAAGGCTAAGTAATCGATGTCAGTGCGATTGTTGTCCGTCAACTGAGGTCCCCTCCGTGCGCTAGACTAGATTGTCAGTGCCGTACGGGAAAATCAATGTCGTGAGCAACTGAGAGAGCATAAAATAGAATTGAGAATGAAAGGAAGCTTGATTGCATTAATGAAAGCTATTACAAAAAAGCAACACGATGTCGAGGGAGAGAGACACCAGTATAGAGAATTGTTTTCTTGCTAGAAAGTTTTGATTGCTTGATCCCCCCTAATAATGCTTTGAAAAAGTAAACCAAAGTTACATTACTTGACCTAAATAAGCTGTAGTAGCACACTAAAAGAAAATAAAGTAAACCTACTATATATTTACAATGAAAAGGACTTAGTCTTCTACAAGGTAGAAACAAGTCCGTTTGCAGCAACTTTGTCTTTAGCATCAGGGTCTGCACGCATGGCGCTGCTGGCATCTTCCTGTTACTGGGTGCTGGCGATGGTTATCGGTGGGGTAACAAAGGCACCGGCACGCTTTTCACTTTCAACTGCCAAGACCACGGGGCCGACCGTGGCACTGGACGTTGGGAGGCTTGCCAAGACGCCACGGGGCGCGTCCAAGGGGTCATGGGGCATGGCTGGAAAGCCGCCAATGACAGTACTAACATCCCTTTTACCGGGGGTGCTGCCTCTTTAATGGATGCAGGTGGTTCCATAGTAGGTGGTATTGTTTAGTGACAGCAGCACACCCTCTCCTCAGCTGATTTGGTAAGCGCCACTATACTTTGAGGTCCTGTATCTTCTATCTTTTGTACGTAGCATTTTGAGGTATAGCTGGGGCCTTGTTGCTGGCACTATCATAAAACTCTTTTGTTCCTGTTAGAGACTCCATAGACATAGTGTGAGTTTTATCTATTTTCGGGAAGGTTAAACTAAAAATTTTGTAACCGTATCATTTGTTCCACTTTAACTATAATTGTACAATGCACTGTTTTGAAGACTTATCAATGACGTGACTAATGGAAAAGAATTGGTGTTATTCACATGACCTCTTACTGTCAAATTAATGGAATGTATTCTTCTCTTTATTCATGGGTGAGTTGGGTATAAGGTATTATAAAGGCTTTCTTGGCCAGGGTATCTCGGTTGAGTGCTGGTCGCGCTCCCTGAGGTTGGGGCATGACACAAGGACTGGTAGTACAAAACACGAGCTTCTAATACATCACTTGTTTGAAATATACATGAAGTGATTTGAAACTTCTAAAGCTACCAAGAACAAGAGGTAGTTATGACCGTAACGCCGGTACATCTTCAATTCCAGCTCCCGCCATACACAACGATATCAGCATCCAAAATCTGCACGCAAGGTGTAGAACTGTAGTATGAGTGCAACCAACCCCATGTACTGAATAAGTAACAAACCTAACCACAGGTTGAAAGTAGTGACGAGCTGGGGCAAACGTTATAGTCTAACACCAATAACCAGCAGCAGTTCATGGCAATATAATGAAAAAAATGGTACAAGAAATAACTCAGATATATGATGCTCAACTCATTCACAGTTATGGGAAAATAGGCCTGCTTTTCAAGTAAAATAGTAAATCCCAAATCTTTCACCGTAATCTCAAAAAAAAATGTGAGTAAGTCAGAAATCTGTGATTTTTCCCAAAAACATTCTACAACAGTTAAGAAATCTCATTATCAGATGGCATGAGGAAAGTACATCTCTATGCCTACATGTCACTACGCATGTGAATGTCATGAGTGTTATTATACCATACAACACAAAAAAATGCATTTCAATGCCTACATGCTAAGTATGCATGCAATTGTAATACTATGCAGTGATAAAACCATATGCATACTCCCGGTGTATCAACTCGCTCAGTCGTCCCAATCACGCAGACCACACAGTCACTCGGCACTCGTGCTCGGTCTCTCGCACTCGGAACTCACACTCAGAAATGTACATGGCATATCTAACTTAGGCAGATCCAACCCAAAAATCAATAGTAACTGCACTCATTGTGGGTGTGCAGACTCCGGAGGGGCAGATCTAGCCCATGCTCTATAATAAACCAATCATGGCATGAATCAATAATACCTACTGCGGCATGCAGCCCGATCCTAACAATATCACTCACAATACGACCCTCATGCCCCTACTCAGTCATCAATCTCTCCAGTCTCTCGAGCTCACAATGTCCTGAAAATCAGCCCAAAATGATGATATAAAGTATCAATAAATAGCATTAGAGACTGAGATATGATATGGAAATGAAAGTGTATGACTGAGTATGTAACTTGAATTTAAGCAAATCACTCAACAGCAGTATGACCTTAGCAGGTCTCAACTGAATAAGCATATAGCCTAAACATGGTTTCTAACATGGATCACCGCTCAATTACCCTAGCATGTAGAGATATCATGGATAACAACAAGATTAGGTAACTATGCAATATCACATAATCAACTGAACCTTAATTCACACGGTGCACGCCCACACGCCCGTCACCTAGCATGTGCAACACCTCAACATCGAACACGTAACACGTATATTCAAGGGTTCATACCTTCCGCACCAAGTTTAGAAGTGTTACTTATCTCGAACAAGCCAAATCCAATGCCAAGCCAGCCAAACGATGCACAAAAAATGCCATCCCGCGTGTACTAACCTCCGAATGGCTCAAAACTAGCCAAATATAACTCAAACACATCAAATAGTGCCTAAGGAAACAAACCCAACCGATAAAGGTCGAATCATTAATCAAAAGCCCAAAATCAACCAAAAATTCAAACCCAGGCCCACATCTTGGAACCCGATGAAACTCAAAAAATCTGACAATCCATTCAATTACGAGTTTAATCATACTAGTTTGACTTAAATACGACTCTAGATCGATATTCAAAACTCAAAAATTCAATCTATGAATCTTTAGACAAAAACCCTCAATTTTCGCTTTAAACTTCATAATCCAATTACCAAAATGAAGATAGAATCCTGAAATATAATAAAAACCGAGTTAAGAATGCATACCCCAATTCATGCGGTGAAATTCCTCTCCAATGTCGCCCAAAACTGAGCTCCAAGTCTCAAAAATGAGAATAAAATGACCCACCCTCGAAAATATAGCTTATGCCCAGCACTTTTTGCTTATACGAATAAAATAACAACTTTTGCGGTGGCGCTTTTGCAACATGAACCCTGCTTCCAGGAAATAAGCTAGAAAAATGGCTCTTCGCACCTACGGAAAACATCCTCTCCTGCGCAATCGCAGTTGCAACCACTAAAGGCGCATACGTTCTAGTTACTGCTCCTATGCCCAAAGGTTTTGCTTTTGCCTGTGCGCAGTTGCGCTTCTTCCTCCTCATCTATGATGGTTCCCCAACCTAACAATTTCCCGCTTCTATGAAAACTTGTCCGCACCTACGGACTTGCATCTGCATCCACTCTTCTGCATATGCGGAAAAACCAGAACCAGCACAAACCAGCCGTAACCAGAATTTCCAAAATAATCTAAACGATGTCTAAAACTCTCCCGAGCCTCTCAGGACCCCGTCTGAATATACCACAAGTCCCACATCATAACACAGACCTACTCGTGGCCTCAAATCAAGCAAAATAGCATCAAAACGACGAATCGCACCTCAAATCAAACTTAAATGAACTTTGACTTTCAACTTCCAAAACCCGTGCTGAACCATTTCAAAACAACTCGGAATGAATCCAAATTCTACACACAAGTCTCAAATGACATAACCAAGCTATTCCAAGTCCCGAAACCACAATCCTATTTTGATATCCTTAAAGTCAACTCTCGGTCAAACTTATGAACTTTCCAAACCTTCAAATTTTCAACTTTCGCTAATTAGTTCCTAAACCTTCTAGAAAAATTCAAATGCAAATCCGGGCATACGCCTGAGTCCAAAATAACCATCTGGAGCTAACGGAACCATCAAAACTCCAATGCGAGGTCAAATACTAAAAAGTCAAACTTGGTAACTCTTCCAATCTTAAAGCTTCAATCATGAAATTCATTCTTCCAAATCAATTCCGAATAACCTCAAAACCAAAACAAACAATCACACAACTCATAATACAACATATGGAGCTACTCGTGCCCTAAAACTACCAAGCGAAGTGCAAATGCTCAAAATGACAGGTCGGATCGTTACACCTACGTTCTTCAAGACTTTCCTAAGTTTTTTACATAATTTAAGATGTAAAGTAAAGCATTCAATTCAATTTATAATTTTTGTCTACATGTGACATAAAACAACAGCAAGAACGCAGCAAGATGCAACAAGACATTAAGGCTAAGGCAATGAAGTAGTAAATAATAAAGGAGTCAGGAGGAGAGGATTGTCCTATGGTGATTTGGCCTCAAAGAGGCAGGCCCGGCAATACAGGATAGGCAACAACTGACTCTGGACCTTCTTAGATATAGCAATGCTGGATTTTGGCCTAAGTTTCTTAACAACTCAGCATGCCAAAACGAATGTACATGTTAAAAAAAGACAACGTCATTAGATACACATTTTGTATATTTAATCATGCATGAAACATATAAGTAAATGATTGGAGCATAATATAACAAACTAACCATAATCAAATACTATGAGAAGTTATACTACTGTGGCGGTAAAATATGGTAAATAATTTACACTGAAAACCATTTGTTGTAATAAAACACAAAACTCAAAGAGAATAACGAGTGTCAATTAATTAAAGGCTAAGGAGAGAGTTCCACTCAAGGTCGATGCCCCCTTTGAATCCCCTGACACTTCAAAGTTCCCAAGGGTCTCAAGACCCAGGGCAATGCTTGTGCCGAGAGAGCAGCCCAACCTAGAGTTAAAGTCTACTCTCATATACCCCTAACCACTAACTACTCATTTCTCTCAATAGGTTTAAGTGCTAATGAGGCTCTTTCAATGTAAACCAACTACCGTAACACACCCTACCACATAGGTATTCCCTTTTTATCAAAATAACTTAAAGAGCAAAGAAACATTTTCATTTTCAATAACTATATTTCCAATACTAAGTGAATGATTAACACCTTAAACAGGTATGAAGCTCAACTTTCCAAACACACACATAGAGGCAAGAACAATACAATGTTACTGCTAAGAATCAAACATTTGGGATCATGCATCTTGAGGATAGATAAAGAGCACACAGTTCAGATATGCAGCAGTCGATAAATACAGATGCCTTTGCCCTAGCAGACTAATCACAAATTGGTTTAACTCAGATCTTGCCCCTAACACACATAGGTTAACAGTGCTACTTGGAACTTTTGAAAGCATCAGCGAAGATTCAGACAAACATTCATGGTTAGAAATCTCTACAGCTGTTATTAGAGATAGCAGAATAAAATCAAAACTTTTATCACGACTATAGGTTTACAGATTCAAAATGGAATTCCTAAAAGTGTTTAACATGATCTAAGACTATCAGTCTCAGTTAACCTTGAAATTGATGGCTGAACCAATCCCTTTATAAGAGTATTAATCTCATTATGAAATAGGAAACTATTGTATCCCAAGTGGTAGCGATAAGAAGTTTCCCTTAGGGTTCATGGATTAGATCAGTTCAGACTAATAGGGAAAGAAAGAACCGAGTGTAGTTTGAAAATAATGTATAGAAGTATGAAATCATGAAAGACAAATGTGGGTACATGCAACACTTTCATTCAACTAAACATAGATATCTCCACTAAAGCTATAATTTTGCAAAAAATAGGGTGAGTTTCACTCATTATAAGAGCAAATTAATAATATCATAAAGAGGGTAAAAGACATGGAAGACATTATACCAGACATGCTTACCTCAGCTATACAGACTAAGATTAACATCTAAACATGATGTAGTTATACTAAACTTGTAAAACATTTATCATTCAACTATAGCACACATGACTATAACCTATTTCATGAAAGATAATTTGATCATAACATAATACATGCAGAATGGTCACTGATGTTCATAAAAGTGCACCTTAATGAGACTGTTTCATACTTAGAGATGTAACTAACAGTTAGAATGGATCTAAGGCTTTCATAGTAATGATTCAAAGGCAATTTAAGGGTTAACAAACATTATGTAAAGAAAGAAAGTATTTTGACACTTAAACTTCACATGCCTCGACTAAGTGATGAAGGATTAAACTATGTGCATTCATGTATGTTCTAGTTATAGTCATCAAACAACAACCTCAAATACATAATAATAGAACTCAGAAAAATATAATGATCATAGCATAACATTAATGAAAATTTGATGTCTTAGGCACTTATGAGAAGTCATTGAGGCATATTAAGGAAACTTAATCATGCCAATTATGTGATTCAGAATGGAAATCATTAAGGTCACACAACAAAATCACTCAACACTTATTAGGGATACATGAAAACAAGACAACTAACCACAGATCAACATCATGTCATCGTGAACCAGGATAAACATTTATAGACTAACAATAAACATCAGAAACGAAACAATTAACATAAATACAATAGTATTTTCATGATCTTCCAATGAAACAATCAAAGAGAGAGGGTGGATGTCATGCTCCGACCATGCGGAGCGTGACCTACGCTCAACCGAGATAACTCGGTGGAGCAAGCCTGTACAATACCTTCTACCAAAACTCACTCATGAATAATGAGAAGGTCTATTCCATTGATTAGAGCGAGGGAGGATTCATTTGAACAACACTAATTCATTATCAGCAGCTTCATCATCTATAAGTTTCAGAACATATACACTTTCATAGTTTGATGTAGAACGTCTAATGCAGTTCCCAAAATTACTAGTTTGACTTTTCCAACACCGACATACCACCCACACAATGTCGACGGAGCCTCTAATAGATACAAATGAGTACAATGATAATGCTGGCAACAAGGCTCTAGCTAAAACTCCAAACATAATACATAAGGACAAAAGGTCTACGACCTCGAATGAGGTGGGGCTCACCTAGTCAGCTGGGAAAAGGATGTATATCTAACAATGATCAAAGCCGCCTGCTGTAGAACCACCTTCATCCATTAAAAGTGCAGCGCCACCGGCAAAAAGGATGTTAGTACATGTGGAATAGTACTAATATGAATGAATAAGCACCCTCTTAATACAACTAATGATAAAACAAGAATGAACAATCATAAAATCAACGGGAGTCTCAAACACTACCCAAAACATCAAGTTAGGAACAAGACAAGTTTTCAAGTTATTTCCATATTTTTAAGTTGGGAGATATTTAGTACCGTTATGCCACCGTTTACAATTTCAATTACAATTTCTAGCAAAGTCACCACCATGTGTGCGACATGGCGTCCGATCACGACCCGATCGGCTAGGCCGTCTCATACGAGGCATCAACCACAATCATAATTTCAGTTTCAATTTCCAACACAATCACCACCATATGTGCGGCATGGCGTTTGATCACGACCCGATCGACTAGGCCTTCTCATACAAGACATCATCCTTTTTTTATCAATCATCCCATTTCATACCTCTTTCACATCTTTTTATTTCATTGGCACTTGTGGTCACAATTGTAATATCCCCTTTTTTGCGTAGCATGTTGGCCGTATTTCACATTTTGTATTTCGTGCTCACATTTTCACTTTCCACCATCATCATGGACTTTTAATAACAAGGCATTAACGTAGAATACACTAAGCATACATATGAGCAAACAAGAGTCTTAAGTGCTGTGAGATTTTGTTACACAATTGGCATTAACTATCATTTGAAACGCAACTTGAAGCCATAGCATTTAGCTAAGAACCCAATAATTTGAACACATTACCAAATAGTAGTACAATTTAACAAGAGCATTTAGAATATATATTGAACACCAAAGTCTTTTGACACCATGTTTATTCGGGATAATCTATTCATTATGAGTAACTTGGGACTTACAATGACATTGTGGGGTTCAATTCTAAGGGAGGAGATTAGCCATCATACCTCACTTGAGCTTCCTTACGCTCTAAAATGTTCCGAAAATCTTAGCAACTTTGATCTATTTTAGAAATATAACAAATTGAACAAAAAATTAGGAAGATGATCATGGTTCCAACTTATTTGAGCATTTTATCAAACACTAGTCATGCATTAAGGTTTCATGGCCCTACTATGGTGGATTCCATCAACCACCAATTATCTATCATTTTTAGCCCAATAATCTTCCTATACCCCTTAATAACACATGCATGCAAGAGCAACAACTCCCACACCCAAGAACTGCCTTACTAATTACCTATTTTTAATTAAATTTCGAAATTGAGGGTTAAGGTGTAGAATATTACCTCTAGGATGAAGATCTAGTGTGTTTCCTTGTTAATCTCCCAAGATTTGAGTAAGAATAGAGGAACAATTGATTGAGGAACTCTCTCTCTCTAGAGCACTTTCTCACTCTCAAAATGTCAGGTTCTTACTTAAGAAACGGTCCATAGATTCTATATAACAAAATGGGGTCGGGTTATAAAAACCAAAAAAATGAAGCTCCAAAACCGAACCTGCGTTCCGCGAAATGGTCTGCGAAATGGCCCTCCGAAACTGGAAACCCCTGCCTGGGTATGCGGCCGTTCTGCGGTCCGCATGATGATTCTGCGATCGCAAAGCGGACCGTAGAATCACCTCCCGGAATTTCTCTTGTCGATCCTGCAATGCAATTTGTGGCCCGCAAAGTAATTCTTCGGCCGCATAATGGCCCACAAATTTTGCTCAAGTTTCTGCTTCACTCCGCGGCCATTCTGTGGCCGCATAGTGGGCTGCAAAAATGTCTTTTTTCTGCCAACATTTTTCTTTAATTCCCTAGTGCACTGTCCGACCCCAAAAGTCCATACCGTGGCACCAAACATATTAGCCGTCATAGCCACCGCGGAACCTCTGGTTTTAGGTAATATTTTACGGAGCCTTACATCCTCTCCCACTTAAGATCATTCATCCTTGAATGAGGGGATAAATCCATCATTAGTACTCAACATGACACCAACTATTTCTTCAAACACTAGTAGTCCGAATTTTTTACTAACTCCCCAAATTCCCAAAACTTTACGCAGAGTTTCCCTCGTAACTAGACCTATCCACCTATCAGAGAATCTCATAAACAAATCCTAACAGCATGTACATAATCCAATGATGCAACATAATATGAAACAACACCAACGTTGGCCTGATAAGCAATATATTACTAGAAAGGAAATATCATGAGCGTAAACTGTACAATTGATATATAGTCCATAGGAAGTAATTTCATAGAAACTACTACATATCTATTCAAACAAATGAGGGTACTTCTTTTCCATTTCTTCCTCAGCGTCCCATGTGGCCTCTTTAACTTACTAGTTTCGCCATAACACTTTCACGGAGGCAATTTCTTTATTTCTTAGCTTTTGGACTTACCTATCAAGAATGGTAACTAGAATTTCTTCAGAGGCCCGTTCTTCATTAATCTAAATAGTCTCAATCGGAACAATGAGTGTCGGGTCTCCAACTACCTTCTTCAACATAGACGCATGAAACACCGGGTGCACTAATGACATCTCAGGTGGTAGCTCAAGCTAGTATCCCACCTCATTGATCCTCTAACTTATTCTGTACGGTTCGACATACCTCGGACTCTATTTCCCTTTCTACCAAATCGTATTACACCCTTCATAGGGAAACCTTCAAGAATACCCAATCATCTTCCTTTAACTCCAAATCTCTACGACGATCATCCAAATAGGACTTGTGACGACTCTGAGTAGTCTTCAACCGCTCCTTAATGATTTTAACTTTCTCCACAGCCTGATGCACGAGCCCTATCAACTCAGCTTCCCCAGTCTCAAGCCACCCGATGGGAGATCTACATCTCCTACCATATAAAGCCTCAAACGGTACCATCTGAATGCTAGCATGATAACTATTTTTGTAGGAAAATTATATGACTGGCAAATGATCATCCCAGCTACCTTGAAGTCAATAACACAAGCGCGCAACATATCCTCAAGCGTCTGAATAATCTGCTCTGCCTACCCGTCAGTCTGCCAGTGAAAGGCTGTACTAAGATTCTCTTGAGTACCCAAACCTTGCTGAAATTTCTTTCAAAAATTAGCCGTGAACTGTGCCCCCCGATCAGAAATGATAGAAACTGGAGTGCCATGCAACCTGACTAGTTCTTTGAACTGTGCCCCCTGATACGACATTGGAATTTCTATGTTCTGTGCTAACCCACCGGGCCTTTGGTGTTCGGCCTTCACCTGCTGACAATTTGGACATCTTGCCATAAAGTCCGCTACATTCCTCTTCATATCATTCCACCGGTAGACTTCGTTAAGATCATGATACATTTTGCAGAGCCCGGGTGCATGGAATACCTAGAAGTTTGAGCCTCGGTCATTATTCTCTCCCGGAGAACATCTACATTTGGAATACATAGTCGCCCTTGGTATCTTAGGGTACAACCATCCATGCCAAGAGAAAAGGCCATGGTCTTTTGTTTATGAATCCCCTATTTCAATTGTGCCGACAATGGATCGTTGTATTGCTTTTCCTTGACTTCTACATGATGATTCAGCCTACTTTCGCACAATCACCCCTCCTTCACTAGAGTCCGCAAGACGAACTCCAAAACTAGCCAACCGATGAGCCTCATTGGCCAAAGGCCTTTGATATGCCTCCAAGTGAGCCAAACTGGCCATAGATTTTCGGTTGAGAGCATCTGCCACAACATTGGGCTTCCGCTGGTGATATAGAATATCAATGTTGTAGTCTTTGAGTAAGTCAAGCCATCTTCTCCACCTCAGCTTCAATTTCTTCTATTTAAAATGTATTGGAAGCTCTTATTGTCCGTGAATATGTCCATATGGACCCCATATAAATAAGACGCCAAACATTCAATGCAAATACCATTACTGCAAGTTCTAAATCATGTGTTGGATATTTGTTTTTCATGACTCTTGAGTTGCCCAGAAGCATAAGCTATCACCTTACCATGTTGCATTGAACATATCAGCCTACCTCACTACCACGGAACCTCGTGTTTGAGGTGAAAATTTTATAGAGCCTTACAGTGAAGGTACACTGACCTTTTCTAGGGAAGAAGACCAAACAACATTTTAACTTAGCCGTATGAAAACCAAAGTTTCAAGCATTTTAGCAGTGAAGGGACTCGCGAACAAAAGGAAATGGAGGTTAATTAGAAAAGAAACCTAGGTTTATAAATTTTAATTAGTATGAGATTTTTCGACTCTTGTTAGGTTTGGTAGGTATGGTTGTTGATGTTAGGTGAGACTAATCATGGCTCTATTTATAGTTCCATTTAACGGCTTAGGGTTTCAGATTCATGTACACGTAGTGGAAGATGACAGAGGAGTGGTGATGCAACCAAGATTGAGGAAAATCTAATAGGACACGGGGAAAATGATGAAAAAGTTTTTAGTTGAGTTTAAGATTGGCTATTGAACACAAACGACCTTCGAGTAAGGCCTCAATGTCCAGAGGTCACTGCTTTTGACCTCTGGTCGAAGAAGGACAGTGGTGATAATGATGAAACGTCATGCATGCCATGGAAATAATAGCACATTGAGAGAATCTAACGACTTGATATTGCATCATTGTATTTGTTTGTATATTGGATGA
Source organism: Nicotiana obtusifolia (assembly GCA_002018475.1). Taxonomy (NCBI): domain Eukaryota; kingdom Viridiplantae; phylum Streptophyta; class Magnoliopsida; order Solanales; family Solanaceae; genus Nicotiana; species Nicotiana obtusifolia. The sequence goes on along the minus strand of MCJB01034854.1, from coordinate 55,451 downwards.
TGAAACGGGAAAGCGTCGGCGGGAATCGCGAATAGGGAAAGCAAAGAGGATGATTCTCGGTTCGATTAGTGACCTTGGACAAATTTGTGCAAGATATGTGACTGACTTGATCATGGCGAATTGAGGGAAGAGAGGACGAAAAAGGAAATGGGGGGTGGCTAGTTGTGGCAAATCAATTAGGGTTATGGAGTGGGATTTGGCCGTCTATGAGTTAAGAGTGAGAGACGAGATCTCGGCCATCGGACCTGATGATCAACGACCCTAATAATTCGGCCACTTAAAGGTTTTAAATTATTTTAAAGTGAAAATATGAGAGTCATTAGATTTTCTATTTACAAAGATTGAGATTAAATTGGATAGGATGTTTAAACATAAATGAAAAATGGAGATAAAATGAGGGTCGTTGATTTGTAGGATGGACGGCCAAGATTGATTGTGTTTCTTTTGTGACCGGTAGATACGGGTTACATGGCGTGCTCTGATTGGTTCTCATGGATTGAGATGGATTGTCAAAGTGGAAAAAGGAGGTGGACTTGGACTGATGGGATTGGGCTTGATTTAAAGAATGGCCAATTGGTGTTTAATTGTTCAATTGCAAATTTAACCCTTTTAGTCTTTAACCCCTTTTGAAATTAATTTAAATAAACTAAATTAATTTCCAATAAAATATAGTAAAATTACAAATATTAAATATACTATCAATTATTGTAATTATGATAAAATATTTAATTTTCTAAATTACAATGTTAATTTTTAATTATTAACGTAGTAATCTAATCAATCCAAATTTTAATAAGTAACTAATGATAAAACCTATATGGCATGTTATAAATTATTTTAATCTAAATTGTAAGGCCACGGGGCTAATTATGGCTTCAAATTGCTTACATACCTCGGGCTTAACGAGGATCAGGCCTCATATAGTTCTGGAGTGAGGACTTTGAGGAAGTGATGCTTGCAGGAATTGCCCCGGTATCGTATTATGACGATACTACGAGGCGGAGGATTTGGCACTCATGATAGCTTGAATTTGCGGCTTGACTTGAAGGATTTAAAACTTTGGAGTTCCACTGGTTATTTCTTGCCCGGAGTTGGATCCTTGGCCCGGTAATGAGTCTGTTGTCCCTCATAGCATTGTAGTTTGCTCTGATGCTTAGAAAGAGTTCCACGTTGCAATGTTAGTTCCTGCAAAAAAAATATTAAATACACATACCCATATATTGCAATGTAGAATATATTAAGATATGATGTAAATGATGCAGGAATGATGATTACTGGCTGCCGGTGAGCCGTTATTTGGGATCCGGATGAAAGGATACTTGAATTTGACTCGATTTCTTAGCTGGGTTGTGTACCATTCCGCAGTTGTCAGAGCATAGTTGCAAAATACATCTCCCCTTGTTGGGAGAGCTTTGCACTGAAGTGAATTTTTGAAAAAATGTCTCTGCTGGTTAGGAGAGCTTAACTTGTAGAGCGCATCTCCCCTTATTGGGAGAGCTTTGCACTGAAGAGTGTCTCCGCTTGTTCGGAGAGCTTGATTTTGTAGAGTGCGTCTCCGCTTGTTGGGAGAGATTTGCACAAACAATGTAAAGTAATCTCTGTTTGGGAGTAATTGACTAAAAACATAAGCATGCCTGAAGGTGCATGAGTAAAACGTCAAAACATTCAAGATAGTAGTAAAGGAAAAGAAAAGCAAGCCCAAGAGATTATCTTGACTGTGAAGCTAAGCTGCGGCCATCGATCGAATGTCGGTGACGAGTTATGCGACTGTCTATTCTAGCCTCTGTTGTGACAGAGTGGCGGCGCTGATTGTTCTGTTGGTGGAGCGAACAATTTTCTATATGCAATGCATTTGATTGGCGAAACCGATGCCTAATTTGTACAGGACGCTCCGGTCGATCAAGGTTACGATCTGCTATATACATGACTCCAATTGGTGAAGCCGGCAACTCATTTTTTTACAAGGTGCTCTGATTGCTTGAGTAAACAGTTTTCTATATACAGAGCTTCAATTGGTGAAGCCTGCAGTTCATTTTGTACAAGGTGCTTCAATTGGTTGGGTGGACGGTTTGCTACGTACAATGTGCCTTTTCCGTATCGGCAGTCTGACTCCAAGATACTTGCAAAGGATTCAAGAATTCGTTTCAGTTGTAAAAAAAAAATTAAATAAAGGAGGAAGGGTGATAATCCTGGGAAAGTGATGAATCCGTCATTTGCACAGTGGAGTCCCAATATTTCCTTGCGTCCTATTTACCCTGCACTCAAAGAAAAATTCTTATGGGAGTGGGGGCTTGGTTTGCGTCGACCACACTATTGATTTTACCCTAGCTCTTGATATGGCTACACCACAAAGTTTGGTAGGTGGAACAAATTACTGTATTTTAGAAAAAAAATTTGAAATTTTTATTATGGCAAGTGTGATTGTTTCGGATTATGACATGCTACAAAAGGTTCTCCGAACGCGAGCGTCACTTCTTGAAAACTCTATCCCATTGATGTCGATCTTTCGTGATGCTTTTGACAATGTGGCTGCTTTGCCGTTACGACTATGTTTTAGTTCGAACTAATGCATTACAAAGGTTTTCCTAAGGTTATGACCGAACCCCTTTAGGTTGCCTACGTGTCCAAAAGGGAATCAAGTTTGAACGTAGTTTATGGATGATGATAAAAATATGATAAATATGATCGAGCCTGGCTCAGTCAGCCTACGTATCCAACTGAAATTGGGTCAAGACGTAGTTCGATACAACATATGCAAAATGATGAGATTAAGAATGAAATGGCGGAGTCTGACTCAGACTACCTACGTATCCAAATGGAATCAAATTAGAACGTTGTTCAAATATAAAAGACAATTGAATCCGATGAGGATTGCTTGCATATTCCTTTATAGGGAAATCAAGTTGGCATAGTTCCAGAGCAATCATACAAAATGATATTTGGATTTTTACATAAGAAAGAGGGAGAGAAAATAAACCCTATGTGGGTTGCCTACGTATCCCTCCGTGGGAAGTCAGATTGAACGCATTTATGTTACAGCAAAACCTAACTCTGTTTTTCTTTAATCATAGTGTATCTTGATTGTGTCTAAGTTGATGGGCTTCGTGTTGACTCTTCAATACATATCTGCCAAGATTAAAGCACCTCACGACAACACTCGGTGAACCATGTAAGGACTTTGCCAGTTCCGTGCGATTTTCCCTTTGGCTTCTTCCTAGTAGGGATAGATTTTCTTCAAGACCAATTTCCCCCGGTGTGAACTGGTGAGGCTTCACCCTTTGTTGAATGCACTGGCCATCCTATTCTGATATAGTTGACCATGGCATACTACATCCATTCTCTTCTCGTCGATGAGCATGCGTTGCTCCTATCTGACCCGTATCCCCGCTACATTGTCTAACTTAGCCTCTTGGATGACTCTTAAAGAAGATTCTCGACCTCGACAGGTATCACAGCTTCAGTGCCGTATATTGAAATGTACAGCGTTGCCCCAGTGGATGTTCTCATGATGGTTCGATAACCCAGTAAGGCGAAGGATAGTTTCTCGTGCCATTGCCTGTGACTGTCCACTATCTTCCGCAGAATTTTCTTGATATTCTTGTTGGCTGCATGACTGCCTTATTCACTTGCGGTCTGTAAGCTTTGGAGTTCCGGTGGACGATTCTGAACCTCTCGCAGATTTCCCTCATGAGATCAGTAGTAACGTTAGCGACATTGTTAGTTATGATTGACTCAAGTATCCCAAATCGGTAGACGATGTTGTTTCGCATGAAATCTGCCACTACCTTGTTTGTGACGGCCTTGTAGGTAGATGCTTTAACCCATTTTGTGAAGGCGTCAATGGCTACCAAGATTAAGTGGTGCCCATTTGACGCAGTGGGCTCTGTAGATCCAATCACGTCTATGCCCCAAGCAGCGAACGGCCAAGGCGAATCCATCGCATTGAACTCATTCGGCGGGACTCAGATGAAATCCCTATAGATTTTGCACTAGTGACACTTCTGTAAGTAGTGGATACTATCAATTTCCATAGTCATCCAAAAGTATCTAGCTCTAAGATCTTCATGGCTAATGTGAAGCCGTTTATGTGGGGTGCGTATATTCCTGTTCTTCCAATAATCTGGTTGCCTCGACAGCATCTACACATCTCAACAAACCCCAAGTATGGGGTCGTCCTATACAGGACTTCTCCATTAAGGAAAAAGTGATTCACCAACCTTCCATTAGCATTTTTCAAGTAATCACTTGTTTCGAGGAATCTCTTGACGTCGTGGTACAATGGTTTACCATTTGGCTCTTCATCTACGTGAAAGCAGTAGGCCTGCTGATCCCTGATCTCTACCTTGATAAGGTCGATGTAGTTCTTGTTTGGATGCTGAATCATGGACGACAGAGTTGCAAGGGCATCGACAAACTCGTTATGGATCCTGGGAATGTGTTTGAACTCAATCTTCGTGAACTTCTTGCATAACTCTTCTACACAGTGCAGGTACGGAAGGATTATGACTTTTTTGGTAGACCACTCCCCTTAGACCTTTTGTATTAATAGATCGGAATCCCCTATGAGCAAAAGCTCATTTACGTTCATGTCAACTGCTATTCCAATCCCAAGAATGCATGCCTCATATTCAGCCATATTATTGGAACAAGGACATCTTATCTTTGCTGTTGCTGGATAGAGCTGAACGGATTCCGAAATTAGAACTACCCCAATCCTACTCCTTTGAAGTTCGTTTCCCTATCAAAAAACATTCTCCATCCAGGGTATGACTCTGCAATATCTTCTCCGGCAAACAAAACCTCTTCGTAGGGAAAGTACGTGGTGAGCGACTCATAATCCTCATCCACTGGATTCTCTACGAGGTGGTCGGCTAAATCTTACCCCTTGATAGCCTTTTGAGTTATGTACACAATGTCAAATTCACTGAGGAGTATTTTCCATTTAGCTAGCTTTCCAGTAGGAATCGGCTTCTGAAAGATGTACTTGAGCGCGTCGAGCCGAGATATAAAATACATAGTCTATACTGACATGTAACGCCTTAGTTTCTGGCCGATCCAAGGAGGTGCACAACAAGTGCGTTCAATAAAGGTATATTTGGCCTCACATGGTGTGAACTTCTTACTTAAGTAGTAAATTGCTTGCTTCTTTCTCGCAGTTTCATCATGCTATCCCAACACACATCCGAAGGCATTATCTAAGACTGATAGATATAGTAAAAATGGATTCTCGGGCTCGGGAGGAACCATCACTGGTGGATTTGACAAATACTCCTTAATTATGTCGAAGGCTTTCTGACACTCTTCTGTCCATTTTGTGGCATCATCCGTTTTTAGCAACTTCAAAAGGGGTTCACAAATTACTATGGACTGGGCTTTGAAATGACTGATGTAATTCAATCTACCCAGAAAACTCATCACATCTTTCTTACTCTTGGGCGGTGGCAACTCCTGAATGGCCTTGATTTTTTATGGGTCAAGTTCTATCCCCTTTTCTACATACGATGAAGCCTAACAATTGTCCACCTGGAACTCTGAACGCGCATTTTGTTGGGTTCAATTTCAAGCTGTACCTCCGCAGGTGCTCGAAAAATTCTTCAAATCATCCAAGTGGTCTGAACATTTTCGAGACTTGATGATGATGACATACATATATACTTCGATCTCCTTGTGAATTATGTCATGAAAGAGGGTCGTCGTGGCCCTCATGTAAGTGGCACCGGTGTTCTTGAGACCGAATGGCATGACCCTATAGCAGTAAACTCCCCAAGGTGTGATGAAGTCTGTCTTTTCTACATTTTCCTTGTGCATCAAGATCTGGTGGTATCCAGTGAAACAATCCACGAAAAATTGCAGTTCGTTCTTTGCGCAGTTGTCGATGAGGATGTGGATATTTGGTAAAGGAAAGTCATCCATTGGACTGGCTTTGTTGTGATCTCGGTAATCCATGCATATCCTGATCTTCTCGTTTTTCTTGAGTACTAGGGACGATAATTGCTAACCAGCTGGGATAATTGGTGACCCTTACTACATTCGCCTCTATTTGCTTGGTTACTTCTTCCTTTATTCTTAGACTCAAGTCTTGCTTGAAGTTTCTAGGTTTTAGCTTGACTGGCGGTCTGGCAGGATCAGTAGGCTGTAAATGCAAGACGATGTCCGTACTTAATCCAGGCATGCCATCATATGGCCACGAAAACACATCCATGTATTGTCGGAGGAGCAGAACCAGTTTTTCCCTCTGCTCTACTTCTACATGAATATTGATTATGGTTTCTTTTACGTCTTCTTATCTTCTAAGAATGACCACTTATGTTTCTTCAAGGTTGGGCTTTTTCTGACTCTCCAGCTGTTCGATCTCTTTTGGAAGATTGTTCGGCATCATACTATCATCATATTCCTCGTAATCTGGGTCGTTTCGCTCGATGGTTTCATTACATGTCACAATCGTGAAATGTGGGTTTTTATCGTTTTGATTATTGAAAAGAAAAACTGAGTATAAATGAAGCGATCAATAAAGTTGTAGTATTTTAAGAAAACAATGTTTTTAATTTCATCAAAAGAGGAACGTCTAAGCAATCAAAAGAGGCAAATAACAAAAAGGTACAGACATAGTGCAGGCCTCATTGATCGTGCATATTCTAAAGAAACTTAAAAATTTGCATACTACCAAGACTCCCGGCGAACCAAAGACGGACTGGCGGTCCAATTCCATAAATCTTTTCCTGGTTCGACATTCTGAATGGTCTGGTGTCTAGATGTCTGTTCCTTCGCAGCACTCTTCAATCATAGCCACGAATAGCCTTCCCATTCCATCGGCGATATCATCTTCTGGTGCTAAACTCTAGCCCATACCCAAAACATGTTATGGCACAAAAACCTTTTTCCCGAAGCTAACGGTATGAGTCTTCCCCATCGAAGGCTGATATCCTACCATTCCTTTCTGTCCATTAGGATCAATTGGTTCTATAATCCCTTCTGATCTTGCTCCCAGCCAGGTTCATGGTCTGTATCCATATTTCATAATCTCCCTCATGTCCATCTTTCATCAATACGGCGACTACATTCCCAGGTTTTGCTCAGTCTCTTCTATTTTGGCGGTCTGTATGATTTCCACTCCATGGTAAGAAACGTCGTCTAGCCCTTCAACGAACGGGATTGCATGCTCCCACTAAGCTGATTGGCCCCATTCCCTATGGACCATGATCTCTTGACATCCCCACTCAAATTTCATGCATTGGTGTAGGGTGTATGAGACGGCCCCTGCCATGTGTATCTAGAGTCTTCCCAGCAATAAGTTATATGAAGAGGAAATAACCATTACTTGATACAATATGGGAAATTCAACTGACCCAATCTGCAAAGCCAAATAAATTTCTCCAATTACATCCTTCTCCGAACCATCGAAAGCCCTTACCCTCACGTGGCTTTCCTTGACTTCCCTCAGGTTGATTCCCCGCTACCGTAGAGCGGAGAGCGGGCAGATGTTGACTTCTGACCCTCCATCAACCAGTACTTAGGACACCACCTTGTTCCCACATTTAATAGTGATATGTAGAGCTTTGTTGTGACTCATGCCTTTGATAGAAAGCTCGTCTCTTCTGAAAGTGATCATAGTTGCAGCCAGCGCCTTACTAGTGGTGTTGCTTGGCACACTTACCCACTTAGTACTTTCATTAGGGCATCCTTATGACTGTCGGAGCTCATCAGCACGTCCATGATTAATATTTGCGCTGAAGTTTTCTTCAGTTGCTCCTCCACGAAGTTTCTTTAGTCGACATTCTCTTCAAGAATTATGTGGCTTCGGGGTTTGTTATATTTCTTCTTTGAATATGCTCACTTTCAAATTCCCTAGATTTGCATCTTCAGGAGCGTAGCATCTTCTTGACCTAGTTATACCGTGGGCTGCTGCAGAGTCTGTCATATTGGCTTTCCCCTTTTGCTGATATGACCATAAGAGAGATATTTATTCATGATACTGTTCGTCCCAAGTAGCAACGGTAGGTTGTCGCTAATAAGTCTTAACCCTCACTGTGGGTCTCACTTATATTGCGATCATCGGAGTCCTTTGAGGTGGGATCCTTGCAGCTTCCGCATTTCCTATCATGATAATAGTTCCTTTCATATTGTATTTCTCGTATAAGGTTATCATGTTGACCCCTGATTCTGGTGATTCTACAGTGGATTGCGATTTACATTGGGCGGAGCCGGAGTGCACTGAATGGCTCCGCTTTTGATCAATGTCTCAATTTCATTTTTCAGATTAGAACAATCTTCAGTGTCATGCCCATGCACGTTTGAATGGTACGTGCACCTTTTGGTTTCATCAAATACATTGAGGAATACTCAGGAACCCTTCTTTCCACTGGATATATCAATCCTGCTCTCCTCAATCTTTCATGCAATTGGGCCAGAGGCTCAGCAATCGGGGTATAATTTCTGGGAACTCCCTCCTCAAAATTTGGACGAGGGTATGGTGCATAAGTGGGTCAGTTTTGATTATTGGTGATTTAGACAGAAGCATATGTTCCTTGTGGATTCGGGGTTGTTGTGGGTTGGAAAAAGGTTGTATTGAGGTTGGGGTGGTACTATGGCTGTTTGTTGTAGACTGGAGCATAGGTGCGTGGTGGTGAATAGTTGTTTGGGGAATAAGAAGTATTTCCATGATGTGGGCTGGGTTGGCATTAAGGGACCGATTAACCCTGATTGGATTGCCTTGCTGGCTGCTTGCAGTGCAGCCATGGATTGTACTTTGCCAAATTTTATACCTTCTTTTATGAAATCTCCCATCTTGACCAGTTCGGGGAATTTCTGTCCCATCAAAAGTATATCCCTTCCCGTGCCTTGATGAAATACTTGGTTAATTCACTGTCGTCCAACGGAGGTTGTGCCCTGGCAGCTTCTGACCTCCACCGACGTTCATATTCTTGGAATGACTCGGATGGCTTCTTCTGCAGGTTTACCAATACGAACCTATCGGGAGTGATCTCTATGTTGCATCAAAAGCGGTTCATGAAATCTTCTGCCATATCTTGCCATGTTCTCTAGTTTCACGGATCTTATCGAGTATACCAGGTAAGTGCTTCTCCCATTAAGTTTCTTATGAACAACTTCATTCTCAACTTCTCGTTCCTTCCCACTCCAACTAACTTGTCAGAATATGCCCGCAAATATGCGTGGGGATCACCCGTCCCGTCGAAGATATCAAACTTTTGAGGCTTATACCGTACTAGCATATCCATATCCAGGTGGATACACAAATCCTCACAGACCAAACTTTCATTTTCAGAGCGACTTGGAGGTTCATTATTTTTTTCTCAATATTTGCAACTACTCGGACACTGGCTCCTCTTCCATACGCCTAGCTTCCCTTTCCATCTCAACGTATTGGCCAATCTTATAAGCCAGCCCGACTGTGATAGGCTCTGTAAAGGTAGGTTTAAAAATAGCATATACAGGAGGAACATATCGCTCATGGGCGGTAGTATGTGCTGGTTTTGGTGAGTGGTAAAAGTGACTCCGTCACGAGGAGGGTGTGAGTTGTGTTGGTGGTAATGGGCGGGTTTTGTGGCATTTGAACGTACTGTGGTACACAACGAGTGTGGATGGAGGATTTGGTGGGTTTGCGGGGGTTAATGGAGGTATGATTTGAGTGGTGGGGACTGAAGTCGGGGTGTTATTGGCTTCGCGTGATGTGGAACGAAAGTGGTTCGGGATTGAATCCAAAGAATGAAAGCAACGTGGTTGAGGAGCGTTATCATGACAAGATGTGCTAGTTCCCTGATATGTTGTATGTCTTCCCTTAAAGACTCCATCTCCTGGGCCATCCTAGCCACATGTTCATCATTCCTTGTATCGTCCTTCTCTCCCGATCGCCCCCAGCTATCAGCCATGACCACGACATGTTCTGTCGAGTTTTCTATAGTAGACATCTTCCCCTTTGATCTTAAGTTGCGCGATGGTTCCACCAGTTTTGGGTTGACACAAACCAACGTTCTTTTAGGTATTAATAATTAAGTAAGAAACGAAAAAGAAAGAAAAAGAAAAAGAAGTCAGTTTCTTCATTTATATAAACATAAGGTCACACAGAGCAGTTAAATCATGTATTTAGGCAAGCACGTTTTCCTAGATTTTGTGGGACCTCTCATTGTTGGAGGTAGGCCTAAATTGCGAATGCTTGAAAAACAATTAGACTCGACACATTTAGATCTGAAGCAAGTTTTGTTTTCATTGATAATGTTTGAGGTAGGTGGGAACATAGGCTACATTACTGTTTCTGACATTCATAGAACTGCATGGGCTTGAACAACTAGCCCTTAGGGAAAAATAAGAAAAGTAGGGATAAGATACAAAGTGGGAAAGAAGGGAAAATCAACCAAATTCTAATAATCATCACCAAAATCATTCCCCATCTCCCCTTCTTCTTTTGGTTCTTCCTCCGAATCTTCCTCAGGATCTTCTTCAAACTCCTCTTTGTCATCGTTGAGCTTAGATTCTTCTCTTGGATCTTCCTATGTTTCTTTCTTCGATTCTATCTAGATGCACTCACTATTATGTCATCATCTTCAGCAGGTGGCAACACGTGTTCAATGGATCCTGGGACCACTTGACGGTGCATCGAGGTAGAATCTCATGGTAGATTTGCAAATCAGCCACTACGTCCTCTAGCCAGGCTATACCCTCCCTGCTTGGTCGGGCTATCTCGTCCTTCTCATTGATCAAGACATAATACTCCGCAGTGCACCACGAGTTTTGACCCGTCGGCATTTTGACCAAATCCTTCCACTTTTTTTGGATCCTTCTTATCCTTGGTATCGGAATCTGTCTTTTGCACGCATCCTCATATAGTGTTGTCCTTGTCCATAGAGACACATCTTGGATCATCCCGAACTATCTTAGAACCTGAAGGGGTGAGTATGGTTGGATGCCCTCAAGTCCTATCAGCTCAATGAAGTATTTCTGAGGAGTCCTTAGGAATTCCCTCTCGCCTAACCATGACATCTTCCAATTGACCCATTCTCCACTTAGATTAGTCAGCATTTCTATCCACTCTTCTTGTCCACGTGGGGAGGCCTAATGTCTCATCCTCTCGTTGTGGCTGCGGATCATGTTGTTGACGCCCACAAAGTAGTCAATAGTGACCTCCCGCTGGAAGAAATGTTCTGTGGCCCAGATAGGAAGAAACAAGTTACAGCACTTAAAAGAATCATATCCTCGGGCACATGCAAACGAAGCCCTTAGAATCTCAGCCAATACCATTGGTACTAGAGTAGCTTGGAGATTGCCACGGAAGGTTGCCAGAACCAAGGGTAACAAGTTGATGTTTATCCGACCTCTTCTCTACGGGAAGACCAATTATCCTAACAGTGCTAATGCGAAAGTGATGGGCCTGAGACTCTCCCACGTTGCTTGATCGAACTAAAATTCCCCCGAGTACCATTTATAGCTTTCATGATGTCCAAACCTATCGAACAACCGATCTAGTTTTATCCATCCGTCCTCGATGTTTCTCTAACTTTGACTGTTGACTAACCCAGAACGTCTAGGAACCCGTAATTGGGCGTGGTGACTGGTAGTATTGGTCTCCTCCCTATAAATGGCAGCTCCGTGAAACTGATAACTTATTCCAATGCCGGCACTAACTTAAAATCAGCAAACCTGAACACCACCTTAGCAGGATCACAGAATTCTATTAGCAGTTGAGTAAGCACCCTGTCTGCTTGGATGTTTAAGAAAGAGGTCTGCGCCTCCAGGTGTGTCCGACTATCATCTCCGTGCTTTCGACGGATATTCTTCCACCACTGCTTTATCTTATATGGTGCTCCCATCACCATATTGATTTTGGGGATGTTTTGGTTGATTTCCGTTTCTGAAGTGGGTCAAGAACGATTTTGATATGTGTTTGCTTCGAATCTTTAGTTGTCTCGTCAGATTTGTTCATCTTCCCACGGAAGTCGTGTTGTTGGATGTATGACCAGTGGACACTAGAGTGGCTTTCCTAATTTTGTGTTGTTGCACTCTATTTTGCACTAGTCAAAACAAGATTCAACTTGTGGTTTCTCTGTTGTTGATGAAAGAGAGTCGCCACCTAATAATTAAAGGTATACTAGGGTGCCTATCTAATTACTAAAGCCATGTTCTTTATTAGTCTGCCAACCAGTGAGATTATGGGTAAGGATTCTTGTTCTTCTAAGGGGAAGGTGCTAGGGATCCCTTAAAATCCACCTAAGGTAGCTCCATATAACATAGACTAGATTTAGGACTAATAGTTTGTATTATGCTTAACTAGTTTTAAAAGGAGTACGACTTACTATGTATTAGGGAGTAATACTTACAAAGTAAGTGTGTAGCTTAAAGGGGACGGATTTATGGAAGAGTCTTAGAAAAATGATGTTAGTGTATATATGCTTGAAAAGAGTTTAAAAAGTATATATGATGTTGTATTTAGGAAAACATGTGAAAAATAAAAGCTAAGTTGAAACCATTTGTTCCTAAAGCATGGAAGTTCATATTGTTCTAATGAGATCAAGATGTCATGAAAGTAATCCTAAGATATACCTTGGCTTTTAAATATTTGAAGGAACCGTTTGAAAATCTTTATTTTGGGCGGCAGCACCTTATTTTTCGAAATGAGTTGATTTCCTTTTTGAAGGTCAAACTTGCGATTCGGTTTTGGAATTTTTTTCTTAAAAAGAGCTGTCGTCTCTTGCTAAGCTTTTGCGCTTCAAAATCTTTTAGAAACGTCAGGAAAACATAGCAGCTTCATAATATAAACAACTTATGATTAGCAAATGTTGGATTAGTTACTAACTAATACTTCTTTCAATCCTAGGTTCTTCAAGGCTTGCGTAAGTTGTTTTACATGATTTAAGACATAAAGTAAAGCATTCAATCGAATATATAATTATTGTATACATGTGAATAAAACAACAACAAGAATGCAACAAGATGCAACAAGGTAGTAAGGCTAAGAAAGGAGTCAAGAGGAGAGGATTGGACTCCAGTGTTTGTGCCTCAAAGAGGCAGGCCCAGCAATAGAGGGACGGGCAACAGTTGACTTTGGACCTTCTGAGATATAGCAATGTTGGATTTAGGCTTGAGTTCCTTAAGAATTATGCAGGCCCAAAACAAATGTACATGTTAAAAAAGAGGTCATTAGACACACATTCTATATATTTAATCTGCATGAAACATATAAGTAAATGATTGGAGAAAAATATAACAAACTAACAATACTCAAATACTATGAGAAATTATACTAATGTGGCAGTTATATATATTGTAGATAATTTACACTCAAAACCTTTTGTTGTCATTAGACACTAAAACCAAAGAGATTAACGAGTGTCAGTAAATTAAAGGCAAAGGAGAGAGTTCCACTCAAGGTCGATACCCCATTTGAATCTCCTGACAGTTCAAAGTTCCCAAAGGTCTCAAGGCCTATGTCACGCGCCGACCTCAGGGAGTGTGACCGGTGCTCAACGGAGATACCCCGGTCAAGCAAACCTACTTGATGCCTTCTACCCAACCTTACCCATGAACAATATATGAATCAGTAACAAGAGATAGACATGAGAAGTGTAAAGCGTTCCACATTTTTATTCCATTACTCAAAGGAGATTCATTTAGAATTTCAAAAATATCACAAGTTCATAATAATGAGAGATAAACATGTTCGCCAAATACAAACACTTCTAGTTCATTACCCAACACCGAACACCACCCACAACATGTCTATGGAGCATCTAAGTATAACAGCTGAGAAGCATGGAAGTGTAGGCGACAAGGCCCCGGCTATACCTCAAAACACAATGTACAACGTCAAGTGACGTAAGGCCTGGAACAGAATAGGGTTCCCCCAAACCTGCTGTGTGGAGGGTAACTGCTAACGAGGATCATAGCTGCACGCTGACAAACCACTTGCACGCATGGATTATGCAGCGACCCCGACAAAAGAGACGTTAGTACATATATAATAGTACCAGTATGTAGAACTAAATATCTTCTCATAAATATAATTCCACTATAAAAAGGAATAATCATGAAAGCAGCAAATAACAACAATGACATAAAAATTCCAAGTTAAAACATAACAATTTTCACAAAATAAGAAATTAACATTTTTGGTTGGGAAAACATTAGCCTCGGATCATCACACCATACACGAGACATGGAGTCCGATCACAAACTCGATTGACTGAGCCATCTATCCACGAATCAATGTGGATTGACATGGTTATGCGATTAAAAGTGATACCAAGAATGAGGAACCACATGTGCGTTACATGGCGTCCGATCTCCACCCGATCGGCTAGGCCCTGTCCCCACATATGCCGTGTGGGTAGACTTTCAATCTTGGGCTAACAACAATCTCATCCCAATTAAGGGGGATGATCTCAACACATCAATCTTGTCCCAATTAAGGGGAATATCTCAATTCACTCCTACACCACAGATGTAGTTTCGGGTGTGGTCCATTACAACCCACCCTTCCTCGGCTCGCTAATGACACTCCAAAATTATTTTTGTTTTGCACACAAAGGAAATTGAAATACAAATGCATTCACCTCATAACCTTTCATGCCATATATAGTTTCATTATTACTGTTGACCACTCACAACATCATTATTTCGTTGGCTTTCTTGGCCATACATAGAGTTCTTCATTCATGGCACATGGGCATGTATTTCATATTCCACACTTTTATTTCTTTACTTTCAAGGATCATTAACATAAACATCAAGATATAGAATATTTCGGAAATCATAACTTTAAGTTCATTAGCAATGAAGGCTTTAAACACAATAGATTTCTATTCCAAAGAATGGGGGAAAATGACTAGCAATCGATGCACAAGTTAAAATCATAAACGAGTGATACACCACTTATTCTTGAAATACTTTTCCCAGAGGGAAATACACAATTTCAACTCATGAGTATGTAAGAACACAAAACACATTGAAAATACTTACAAAGCATAGCATGGTGAATTACAATTGAAACATGGGTTCAAGTCATATGCATTAGTTAAAACAACTATATTTGAGCATGTTCCCACTAAGGGAAGCATAATATTATAAGGGAAGTTTGAACATGGCTTGAGTACATAAGCTTTTAAGAAAATCTATTTTCGCAATCAATTTGGAATTAGAACGAGAGTTTGAACAAACAGTATTTAGAACTTCCGAGGAACTCATGGATTCAAATTCTAGAAAGGGACTTTAGCCAACATACCTTTCATGAGCTTTCCATAGATTACTACAACATCCAAATTTTTCTAGCAAATTCAATCTAAATATCGACTATTAATTGGAAGGATTCTCATGATATAACTCTCTTGAGAATTTGTCAAACACCTACTATGCAAAATCGAATGCAAGGCCTACAATGTTAATCCCTTCCTCCCTCAACCAATTTCAACAAGAAACTACCCGAAATAGTTCAACAATTCCACATACTACCTCCTATTGGCACATGCATGGCCTATCTCCAACTCCACAATCTGCTTAGACCCAAAACAAACTTGCATGGATGATGTATGACAAGAACTTACCCGGATAGATGATGTCCTAGTGAGTGATGCTCTTGAATCTTCAAGATTGGGGCAAGAATTGATGACCAAAGCACTTGGGGATTCCTCCTCTATCTCAAAAGCACTACCTCTCTCTAAAATAAGCATGTAAACCAGCAGAAATAACCCCAAAGTTGTTTTATAGGAAATGGGGTCGAGTTATAAAAATAGAAAATGGATCCTCCGAACTCAACTCTGCAGTCGTAGAGTGGACCGCAGAATAGGTATGCGGCCCGCAAAATAGATCGCAAAAAGGGTCCCAAAAACTGGACTGGCCTGGTCAAGTATGTGGTAGGTCTGCAGCAGTCTGCAGACCAGTTATGCAGCCCCGAAAAGGACCGCAGAATCACCCTCCACAATTCTTTTCATGCTAACTATGCGACAGAAGTGCGGACCGTAAAATAGAAATGCAGTCGTGGAATGAACCGCAAAACGACATTCAAAATTCAACTATTTTTCTGCTCAACTCCGCGATGTTTTTGCGGCCCGTTGAATGGATGTGCGGTCGCAAAACAGACCACAGAATTGCCTCATTCTGCAAAAATTTCCACTAACTCCTCAATGCATTCTTCAACCCAAAGAGTATGTACTGCGGCGAGCAGTAACTACTACCTTCGAACACATTAGCCTACCTCGGCACCACAAAATCTTAAATTCCTTTGCAAAAATTTTACGGGGCCTTACAGCCCAAGGTAATGCTTGTGCCAACGAGAGCAGCTCAAACTATAGTTAAACTCAATACCAAAATACCCCTAACCACTAACGACTCATTTTTCCCTATAAGTTTAAGTGACAATGAGGCTTTTTCAATGTAAACGAACTATCATAACACACCCTACCACATAAGTATATTCTTCTTAACAGGATAACATAAGGAGGACAGAAACAGTTTCATTTTCCATAACAATATTTCCAATACTAAGTGAATGATTAGCACATTAAACAGGTCTGAAGGTGAACTTTCCAAACACATATAGAGGCAGGAACACTATAATGTTGCTGCTAAGAATCAAACACTTGGGATCACAAATCTTGAGGATAGATAAACAGCACACAATTTAGATATGCAACAACCCAGAAATACAGATGCCTTTGCCCTAGCAGACTAATCACAAATTGGTTTAGCTCAAATCTTGCCACTAGCACACACATAGGCTAACAATGCCACTTGGATCTTTTGAAAGCATCAACAAAGATTAAGACAAACATTCATGGTTAGAAATCTCTACATATGTTATTAGAGATACCAGAATATAATCAAGACTTTTATCATGACTACAGGTTTACAGATTCAAAAGGGAATTCCTAAACGTGTTTGACAGGATCTCAGACTATTAGTCTCACTTAACCTTGAAATTGATGACAGAAGCAATCCCTTTATAAGAGTATTAATCTCATAATGAAATAGGCAAAATATTATATCCTAAGCAGTATTAATAAGAAGTTTCCCTTAAGGTTCATATATTACATTCAGTTCAAACTAACAGGGAAAGAGAGAACTGAATGCAGTTTCAAAACAATGTAGAGAAGAATGAAATCATGAAAGATAAACAGGGGTACATGCAACACTTTCATTCAACTACACATAGATATCTCGACTAAAGTTATGATCTTACAAAAAACAGGATGAGTTTCACTCATTATAAGACCAAATCAATAATGTCATAAAGGGGGTAAAAGACAGGGAAGACATTATACCAAGACAGGCTTAACTCAGCTATATAGACTAAAATTAACATCTAAATATGATATAGTTATACTCACATTGTAAAGCTGTCACGACCCAAATCCCAAACCCGGTCGTGATGGCGCCTCTCGTGAAGACAACCCCAGCCAATTAAAAACCATAACTCATTTAAGCAGATAATACAGTACTTGCAAAATTTGATATCAGCAATTTGCGGTAACATCGCTAACCATCCCAACCACAGCCCCAACCGGGGTGTCACAATGTCATGAGCAACTAATGAAATCCTAATAATAAGATTACTATTACAATATCTCTGGCACAATTGTTTGAAGAAAGTGGAAACAACAAGATAAAAGAGATACGGAGCTGTGGACGCCAACAGCTACCTCGTAGTCTCTGAAACACTGCTCTGACAATCGTAGTCAAAGCCTCGGAGCGGAATCAATAACGCCTGAATCTCCACACATGGTACAGGGAGCAATGTGAGTACTTCCAAATCAGTGAGTAATAATCATTAATAATGATTGAAAGTAAGGAAACACGTAAAATACAAGGCAATACATAATGAAGCAGTAAAACATTATTTGAAAGCGGTAAATTAGTGAGAAATCAAGCAAATCTTCCCAGCTCTAGTTACTAGTTGCAATTGTTACCAACTGTAACATCACCGGGCTCAGTATAATCTTCCCAGCTCTAGTTACCAGTTGCCATTGTTACCAACTGTAACATCCCTGGGCTATATTTCCATAATCATCTCCCCAGCTCTAGTTACCAGTTGCCATTGTTACCAACTGTAACATCACTAGCTATAATTCCATAATCATCTCCCCAGCTCTAGTTACCAGTTGCCACTGTTACCAACTATAACATCACTGGGTACCCTGCGCTCACTCGGGGGTGTACAGACTCCGGGAGGGGCCCCTAACGGCCCAAGCACTATATCATATCTCGTGGCGGCGTGCCACCCGATCCCATTAACATCATATCTCATGGTAGGCGTACCACCCGATCCCTTTTACATCATTTAAAATGTCATTTAAATCTCAAAACTGAGTAAAAGTGACTGAGTTATAAAATAGTGGAGAACAACATGATTGAGTTCAAGTAATGAATCAAAACAATGAGGAAACAGTGATAAATACCCCTGAAGGGTTCAAATAACCGTCGCGAAGCCCAAATATGGAAATCAGCCCAAATCATGATGATATCAAATAAGTTTCAATCAAATATGTAGTAAAATCACCAATCAGGATGGACCAAGTCACAATCCCTTGTAGTAAACGACCCCACGCTCGTCATCGAGCGCGTGCCTCACCTCAATATAGCACTACGATGTGCAAATCCGGGTTTTCAAATCCTCACAACATCATTTACAATCACTACTCACCTTAAACCGGCTAAATCTCTAGCCCCCGTCACCCTCGCCCTTTGAATTGGCCTCCACGTGCGTCGAATCTATCCAAATTCAGAACAACTACGTCACAATATGTTGGGGTAACAAAGCCCACGTGAAAACAATAATTAAATACTACCCCAGACCCACTTTTCGAAGTTCAGTAATTTTCATATCAACGGGTTCCTTATCTCCCCACGAGTTCACCCATACTAAATTTATCGAATTCCTACATCGGTTCGACCTCCAAGTCTTAACATCTAAGCTTATGGTTTTTCCACAATCTCCCCAACTTAAATCACCAACTACATACTAGAATAGCAATGGGTTTGGGTAATTTGACCTAGATTGAGTTAAGAACACTTACCCCGATGTTCCCCTTGGAAATCTTCCAAGAATCGCCTCAAAACTCGCTTCAACCCGAGCTCTATAGCTCCAACAATGTTCAAGATGGCCAAAACTCCTTCTCGTGAGAATTTGTCCAAGAAAATATCCTTTGGATATAGTTTTAAGGTTGATTTGCTGTAAGCTTATGGTGTTCGGAGGTGTTTCTCTTCGTGGGTAACGAAAATGGGTTTTGCATGGCAAATGGGTACTGATTTCTATTTATAAAGGGTCGAAAATCCAGACAAAAATGCCCCTGTCGAGTTAATTATGCGATCGCATATCTGTCGCATAACAGATATGCTGTCCGCATATTTGACTTAGCCATCGCAAATTGTACCCTAGTCTTCATCGCATATTCAATGTTAAGCAGTGTTTACGGTTCACATTTCAAGTATGCGATCGCATTCTCTATCGCATTCTTGACGTTAAATGTTTGCCCAGAACACTGTCGAGGTCTGCGGTCTCAATGTGAGATATGTGGTCCGCATGTTAGATATGCAACCGCATTTCTGACATGAACTTTGCCCAGAACCTGCCTGGGTTTGCGATCTCTTTGAGAGATATGCGGTCCGCATTTGTGAAATGCGACCGCATTCTCGACATCTGGTTTTCTGCAACTTTCTTTTCCAAGGATGAATTAGTCTATTTAACCACCCAAAACTCACCCGAGGCCTCTGGAACCTCAACCAAATACGCTAACATATTCCATAACATTATTCAAACTAGTTCCAACCTTCGGAACGCTCAAACCAACCTTTCAACGCCAAATTCGCGTCGGATTCAAGCCTATGGATTTCAAAATCTGCTAAATCGCTCTTTTGATCTAAACCCAACCAAACCAAGTGCGAATGACCTGAAATTTTACACACAAGTCCTAAATCACATATAGAAGCTACAGCAACTTTCAGAATGCCATTCTGGCCCTCGGACCCAAATCTCGCCTATCAACCGAAAATCGCCAAAAATTATAGCTTCATCAATTGAAGCCTAATTCTACACCAGACTTCCAAAACGAATTATGACCATGCTCCTAAGTCTTAAATCACCTCCTGAAACTAACCGAACCATCGGAACTCACATCCGAGCCCTCTAACTCATAAGTCGACTTCCGGTTGACTTTTACAACTTAATCTTTTTTAAAAGAGACTAAGTGTCTCATTTCTTACCAAATCCACTCCGAACGCAAACTATTCAACGTGGTTACGTAAAACACAGATAACGAAGCATAATAAGGCGGATACGGGAAAACAGAGCGGTAACTCCCGAGACGACTAGTCAAGTCGTCAAAAAAAACAGTTACCATTCAACTATAGCAAACATGATTATAGCCTATTTTCATGAAAGATAAATTGATCATAACATAATACAGCCAGAATGGTCAGTGATGTTCATACAAGTTCACCTTAATGAGACTGCTTTATACAAAGAGACTTAGAAATGTTACTAACAGTTAGACATGGATATAAGGCTTTCATAGAAATGACTCAAAGGCATCTTAAGGGTTAAGAAACACTTATGTAAGGAAAGAAAGCATTTTGAACACTTTAAGTTCACATGCCTCGACTAGGTGATGAGCGATTAATCTGTGTGCATTCATGTATGTTATAGTTAGAGTCATCAAACAACAATCTTAAATACAAAATAATAGAACTCAGGAAAATGTAAAGATCACATTAAAAAATATGATGTCTTAGGCAAGCCTGAGAATATATTGAGCCATATTAAGGAAACTTAATCATGTGTACTATTTGATTCAGAATAGGAATCATTAAGGTCATATAAGAAACTCAATCAATGCTGATTAGAGATACATAAAAACATTACAACGAACCACAGATCAACAGTGTCATCGTGAACCAGGACAAACAGTAATAGACTAACAACAAACATCATAAATGAAACAATTAACATAAAGACAGTACGGTGTTCATGATCTTCAAATGAAACAATCAAAGAGAGAGGGTAGAGGTACACTGACCTTTTCTAGGGCAGCAGACTGAAATAGGATTTTAACTTAGCCGTATGAAAACCAAAGTTTTATGCTCTTTAGCAATGAAGGGACTCAGAAACAAAAGGAAATTGAGATTAATTAGAAAAGAAACCTAGGCTTCTAAATCATAAGTCGTATGAATTTTTTTGACTCTTGTTAGGTTTGGTAGGTTTGGTTGGTGATGTTGGGTGAGAGCAATCAAGGCTCTATTTATAGTGTCATTTAATTTCTTAGGGTTTCAGATTCAAGCATAGGCAGTGGAAGATGACAGAGGAGTAATAATGCAAGCAAGATTGGTGAAAATCTAAGGACACAGAGGGAAAATGATGAAGAAGTATTTACCTGAGTTGAAGATTGGTCGTTGAAGGCAAAGGACTGTCGGGTTAGACCTCAATGTCCAGAGGTCACTATGTTTGACCTCCAGACAAGGAAGGACAGTGGTGATGATTAGGAAATGCCATGCATGCCATGGATTTAATAGCACATTGAGAAAAATCCAACGACTTGATATTGCGTCGCTCTATCTAGGGTTCAGATTTGGGTATCAAAATTTTTGATGATAAAAAGGGAAAGGTCGGTGGGAAACGCGAATAAAGAAGCCTAGGAGGACGATTCTTTGTTCGATTTGTGAACTTGCACCACTTGTGCAATGTCTGTGACTGATTTAATCATGGGGAGTTGAGAGAAGAGAGGACGAAAAGGGAAATAGGGGGCGGCCGTTTGTGGCAAAGAAATTAGGGTTAGGGATTGGGGTTTGGCTATATCTGGGTTAAGAGTGATAGACGATATCTGGGCATTTGGATCTGATGATCAACTGCCCTGATAATTCAGGCACTTGAAGGTTTCAAAAAAATTTTAAGTGAAAATCAGAGCCGTTAGATCTTCTATTTTCAATTGCTGAGATTAAATCGGATAGGATTTTTAAAATTAAATGAAAAACAGAGATAAATCGAGGGTCGTTGATCTATAGGATGGACAACCTAGATTGATTGTGTTTCTTTTGTGAGTAATAGATACGGGTGATGTGGCATGCTCTGATTGGTTCTCGTGTGTTGGGGTGGATTGCCAAAGTGGAAAGTGTGGAGTGGACTCGGACTGGGTCACATGGGATTGGGCTCTATTTAAAAAATGGCCAATTCGTGTTTAATTGTTCAATTGCAAATGCATCCTTTTTAGTCTTTAACCCCCTTTGAAATTAATTTAAATAAACTTAATTACTTTTCTATAAATTGTAGTAAAACTACAAATATCAAATATACTATCAATTATTATAATTATTTAAAAAATACTATATTTTTCTAAATTACAATACTAGTTTTGAATTATTAACGTAGTAATCTAATTAATTCAAATTTTAAAAAGTAATTAATTATAAAACCTCTATGGCATATTAAGAATTATTTTAATCAAAATAGCAAGTACATTTGTAATTGCATAATAATAATGCTGGGTGATTAATTTCAAAACTAATACTTAATTAATTTGTAAAAAATAGGTATTTATTGATAGAAAATACTTTTAAAATAATTCTTGTAAATTATTATGTATTAAATTAATTTTAAAATGAAGAGTCAAAATTAGCCGTCAACAGGAACAATACTTTAAATCTATGTAGGGTACTTAACTTCACGAATGAAGCCAACTTTAATATGCTTGTTAACTTCAGTTTCGATCAAGGGAACCAAGTCCGTCATAAAATGTCATTAAACTTGCTTGATAGGACGAGATCCTTTCTTGACCACAGGATGATGGACTGCCACTTCGGGAGCTTCGCCTGGCATCTCTTTGTAGTTCTAAGCAAAGACATCCTTATGCTCTTTAAGTAATTCAATATAGGCAACTTCTTTATCAAATGCTAGTAGAACACTTACATAAATTGGTATTTGATCTTCATCTATGTCAAGGTTGACCTCTTTCAATGCGTTAACCATCATTTTCATCCCTTCTTCAAGTTTGGGCAGAGCATCTTTAGCATCTTCATGTTCTTGAGAATCACCTTCATTGAAAGTTATGAGGTAGTACCAATTCTTCATCAACATTGATGCAAGATAAAGTATACCACTCAATGGTATGCCCTATTTTGCACAACTTAAGATAGGATTAAATATAATGATAATTCCAAGGTTCATTGATGATATGGAGTCACCATCTAATATTTAAGGTACATTAAAGTACCTATAGTCTGAGTAAATATCAATTCATAATAATCTGCTATGCCATTGTGATTCTATGTAGAGTTCAAGTTATTCTAAGGGGAAGGGGTAAGGCATCCCTTGAAATCTTTCTAAAGATAGATAATTAAACTTAATCTAATTAAGGGCGAAAGGATTTGCCTATAATCTGGTTACTCGCCTATTAGTGAAAGGTTGAGCCAAGGTCTAGAGTCATTAAACAAGTCTATATGTGTATGCTAGAATTATTAACCATTGTTGAAGCCATACAATATATTTGAAGGAAAAGGTTATTTTGATAGTTATTAGTCTATGAAGGAAATAAATGATCTTTAAAATATAAAGTTAGTGAGAAAGGTTATTCATTGAATAAAAGATTGTTACTTATTTAGAATAATAAGGCCTAATTATGTATAATATGAAAATGTAGAAAATGTTGCAAAAGATGTAAGATAAGAATTGATATTAGTGTCCACCTTTCATTAAAAGGGTTTGTAAATTATATACCTTATTTGTCTTCCAAATGGTTGTTTGGGCCATATTATTTGGACGTCTTGGAAATTGTTTTTTTTTTTTGAGGTAAAATTGGACTAGATCTCCAAACTCTGCTTCAATGTTCTTATTTCAAATAGGGGGGCGAGTTAGCCCATAATGACAACAACAACAACAACAACCCATAAGAATCCCACTAATGAGGTCTGGGGAGGGTAGAGTCTACACAGACCTTATCCGGGGGATAGAGAGGCTGTTTTTAGGAGACCCTCGGCTCAGAGACAATAGATCCATAACAACAACATAAATCAAAAAAATAGTATCAGCATCGTAAAAGACAGCAAATAAATGAAAGGCCAAAACAGTGCTAGCCAATATTTAGTTTCTTTTGAAAAAGAAAAACACACCAGTTAATCCTAAAATTTTTGCCTTTCTCATTCGAAGATAAATACTTTTGCAAAAACTTGATAAAATGTTAGAGAAAATCTAATAAAGCAGTTGTTCCTATTGCTTTAAACAGTTGTGGGACAATTAGGGGACAATGTAATCTAATTGCATTCTGATTTTATGTCACGACCCAAAATCACAAACCGGTCATGATAGCGCCTAACTCACTTGGTAGGCAAGGGAAAGATAGCAACAGTGGAACAAGATAATAGAATTAACAGAAATAGTATAAATCCAAACCCAACTGCCATAAATATATTGTGCTAATACATAAAGTCCCCCGAAACAAGTAATACATAGTCGTGAGCTCTACAATAGAAGTACAAGTCTGAGAATACGAAATGATATTATTTTATGAATAATAATAATAGCAACTGAAATGGAAGGAGATGTCGAAGAATACGATCAAAATGTAGCTCTACCTTGTCTCTTAACAACTCATAGCAACAATCACAGCAGCTCATGGCTGGGTCCAACACCTGAATCTGCACAATTAAGTGTAGAGTGTAGTATGAGTAAAACCAACCTCATGTACTCAACAAGTATCATAATTAACCTGGGCGAGGTAATTGTTGCAAGAATTATCAACAAAACTCGCTAATAAACTGCCCAATTCATGAATTTCACAAGTACACATTGATAGTACTATCTAATCACAAAACACAGATAAATTCTACTGCGGTGCACAAGAGAGAATGTACTAAACCATATATCAATTAACAAACCATCATTGAGAAGATGTGCAAATATAACATGTATACATCCAAGGAGATTTCAAGTAGAGAGGAAATGCAATAACCAAATACTGATTTGTTTTCCTCATAGCGCGTGTACATGATCAAAAGGGAAACAAGAGAGGGTGACCCTGCGCGGATGGATCCTTATCCACACGCTGCACGGATAATTCAAGTGCCATAAATAATAGCCGCACGGACAACTCACGTGACATATATATCAACTGCAAGGACAACTCACGTTCTATCATATTCAGCCATACAGACAAGTCACCTTCTATCTCGGATGCGCACAGACCACTCACATGCCATATATATCAACTGCACGGACAACTCATAAGCGATTAGTTCAGTCAATATTACACAATAAGCATATATACAAGATTACTTGTAAACGAACAATGGATATCAAATTACATACATATGAACTTGATAAGTGACATGCCAAGGTGTATGCATGTGTGAAGTATACTACCATAGCTCAAATTAGGCAATTGCATCACGAAAGTAGGAATTGTCATGTTCAATCAAGAGATTAACCAATATGTAACCTCAAAGATGATTCAATTAGCTCACAATGGGGTACAAACACAAGAAGTATATTAGCGTGATACTTAACAATCAATTCAAGACATATCATAGCCTAAGCACTATCCAAAGCATGGATAATACCCACGTGCACGCACATGAGCTCAACCCTTCACATATGTGACACCAATAGCACATAGTCGTCACTACAAACTAAGGAAACTAGTGCCTCAACTAAGTTTAGGTAAGACACTTACCTCAAGCAAGCAAATCAATACTCTAGAAATCCCTTCCTGCATGAATCGACCTCCGAATGACTCGAATCTAGCCAAAAAATATCAATAATACTAAATAAGTCCATAGAAAACAAACCCAAACTATAAATCTTCAATATTTATACAAGTATACAAACTTAACCAAAATGTCAACCCAGGCCCACACCTCGTAAACCGATAAAAGTCACAAATCCCGAACACCTATTGGACTACGAGTCGAGCCGTACAAGTTTTATCCAATTCCGACTCCGAATAGGGGCTCAAATCCTCATTTTTCATTCAAGAAACATTTTGCCAAAACTTCCAATTTTTCTTACTTAGATTCACCAATCAAATGCTAAAATCAAGGATGTAATCATGAACAATAATCAAATCCGAGTCAAAAATACTTATCCCAATCCAAGTCACGAAAATTCCTAACAAATCTACCAAATCCAAGCTCTCAATCTCAAAATGTGATAAAATAACTAAAACTCTCGAAATAGATACTTAGTCTGCCTAGGGTTTCCCTTCACGATCGTGGAACCAAAAACCCGCGATCACAAAGCACAAGTCCACAGATGCCTCCGGAAGCCCCTACAGGAACGCGACCACAGCGACATGATCGCAATTAGTAAATCACCTAAGCCTATGTGAGCGCGATGCCTTCCTGCGAATGCGAAGGCAAAACGACCTGACCTCCCCAACCTGAAATAAACAATACGCGATCGCTACCATCCAACACAAACATGAAGCGTAAGCTCCCCAAGGTCCACGATGGCGTCATCCCAATCGCGAACACAAAGAAGAAAAATACTATCAGCCACCAAACACACTCCGCGATCACGATATCACATCCGCCCAAACACCACCTGCAAATCCAAAATGAGAGAAATGGTCTGAAACTCATATGAAAGAAACCCAAGGCCACCAAGACCCCGTCCAATCATACCACCAATCCCAAAACATAACCCGGACTTACTCGAGGCCTCAAATCACATAATACAACACCAATACCAAGAATACCACCTCAATTCAAGATTATAGAACTAATCCAAATTTACGAATTTCGAACTTTCGCCGATCATGCCTAAATAACTCGGAATGACTCCAAACTTTTCACACAAGTCTCATACGACAAATGAATCTATTCCAATTTTCAAACTAAAATTTGAATCTGATAACATCGAAGTCAACCTCCGATCAAACCTATGAACCTCAAAATCTAAATCCGGGCATACGACTATGTCAAAAATCACCATAAGAACCTATTAAAACTATCAAAAATCCATTATGGGGTCGTCAACTCAAAAGCCAAACTTCAGTCAACTCTTCTAACTTAAGCTTCGAACCCTGGAACTAAGTGTCCCACATTAATCCAAACATTCCCGAAGCAAAGTCAACTGCCCCTGCAAGTCACATTACAACAAATACACATATATATAGCATCAAAATGGGGAAGTGGGGCTAAAATACACAAAACGGCCGATCGGGTCGTTATATTCTCCCCGTCTTAAACAAATGTTCGTCGTCGAATGAGTTTAGAGTCATACCTGAAATGCCAAAAAGATGAGGATATCTACTCTACATATCATGCTCCACCTCCCAAATCGCCTCCTAAACTAGTTGACTCCTCCACGGAACCTTCACCAAAGCTATTTTCTTCGACCTCAACTTCCGAATCTACGTGTCAAAAATGGTCAGTGGCTCCTCATCATAAGTCAAATCCTTGTCCAATTGCATCGAGTTGAAATTCAACACATGTGATGGATCCTCATAGTATTTCTAAAGCATGGAAACATGGAAAACCTGATGAACCCCTGATTAGATGGGTAGCAAAGCAAGTTTATAAGCCACCTCACCAATCCTCTTCAACATCTCAAATGGACCAATATACCTCATCGCACCCCCTTCTTTCCGTACCTCATCGCACCCTTTATTGGAAAGCTCTGAGTAGAACCTTCTCACTCACCATATATGCTACATCACGAGCCTTCATATCAGCATACCTCTTATTCCTAGATTGTGTTGTATGAAGCCGCTCGTGAATCCATGAACTCTGCTAATGATAGAAACTGATCCCACTGACCCTGAAATTAATGACACATGCTCTTAACATGTCCTCCAACATCTGAATAGTACTCTCAAACTGAATGTCCGTCTGGGGATGGATTATCGTACTCATCTCGGCCTCTGTGCCCAACTCATATTGCATTGCTCTCCCAAAATGCGATGTAAACTAAGTTCCTTGATCCAGGATAATAGAAATAGGCACACCGCGAAGGCGAACAATCTCTCAATCATAAATCTGAGCCAGCTGCTCTGAAGTGTATGTAGTCATGACTAGAATGAAGTGCGCAGACTTGGTCAGTCTGTCCACATGACCCATAATATATCAAATCTCCTCAAGTTCTGTGACAGCCCAACAACAAAATCCATAGTGATACGCTCCCACTTCCTCTCTAGTATATCTAGCCTCTGAAGCAAACCACCAGGTAGTTGATGCTCATACATAACCTGCTGAGAGTTCCAATACTGTGCAACATACTCAACAATATCCTTCTTCATCCCCTACCACCAATAATGCTGCCTCAAATCATAGTACACCTTCGCAGCTCCCCAATGAATGGAATACCAGGAACTATAGGCCTCCTCAAGAATCAACTCTCTCAAGTCATCCATAGGGTTATTTTAGCTAGTTTAAAGGGCTGTTTTAGAGAGAGGGGAGTGCTTTAGAGAGAGGTGAGGAATCCCATAGTGCTTTGCTCATCAATCCTTGCTCTAATCTTGAAGATTCAAGGGAATCACTCACTAGGCCACCACCTATCCGGGTAAGTTCCTGTCCAACACCATCCATGCAAGTTTGTTTCGGGTCTAAGTGGGTCGGGAAGTAGATGTTATGGCATGCATGTTTTGATAGAGGGGTCTTGGAGATCGTTGAATTACCCGTGATAAATTGTTGGTTGATATGGGTTGTGGGGTGAAGGAAACCTTATATGAGAACCTTGTAATCAAATTGCAGACCTAGTGCTTGATGAAATGACTAAATGCACTAAACCCATAAAAACGTATCCCTAATTATGGTTCAATTTTGTCATGTCTCCAATTTGATTAAATTCTATAGGAGTTTCGGAACGTTGTAGTAGTTTAAGGAAGCTCAAGTGAGGTATGTTGGCTAAACTTCTCTTGTAGAGTCAAAATCCATGATGTTCTCGTAAGTTTCAAGTGTGATTGGCCCAAGTCCTTATTTCTCATGTTCCGAGCCATTCATAATAAATTCGATTATTCCAAGTATGCTTTTTGTCGAAAGGTATATACTCAAAGTATGTTCCAATTGCCCATATCATATTATGTTCTCCTTCGGGAATGTATTCTAGTATGAACAATGTATCAAAATGTTGTGATTTAAAATCAGGTTTCATTTGCAAGTTTATTATGCCTAATTTTGGAAGAGAAACTCAATGTGCTTAAGACTTCTATTGCTCATATACATACTTACAGTCTTGATTTCAAAAGCTCTTATTGTTTATAACCTATGATGTGCTTGAAAGTAAATGAAGTAAGTGTGAGATATAAAATGTGGCCATCGTGCCAAGAATTAAAATTACACTCGTGGCTACTATGCCAATGAAATAAAAGGATGTTTGAAAGATTATGAAATGAGATTTAACTCCTTATATAATAAATGTTTTGCGAGTATCATTAGTCACCAAGGAACGGCAGGTTTAAATAACTTAACCCTTTTGCAAGAGGACCATGCCGATTATCTCAGGGCACTTTTGCAAACTCTGTATTAGTGCAAGTTGTACGCAATGTTTTCGAAGTGTGGATTTTGGCTTGAATCTTTCAGATTCTTGGGTCATGTCTTCTCCAATGAAGGAATCAAGGTTGATCCCCAGAAGATCGCAACTGTGAAGAATTGGCCCAGGCCTACAACTCTAACGGAGATTCGCAATTTCTTGGGCTTAGCTGGGTATTACATGAGGTTTGTGGATGGTTTCTCTACTCTTGCCTCTCCATTTACTAAACTAACTTTCACGCCTCGATCTTGTGGAGCGCGACCAACACTCAACTGAGATATCCCAGTAAAGCAAGCCTACTTGATGTCTTCTACCGACCTTGCCCATGAATAAAGTGAGGATGTATACCTTTAGTTAGACAATGAGAGGATTTAATGAATACGACCAATTTCATTATCCTTATTAACTTCATTTACAATTCATAAAATATTGTACACATTCATAGTTGTGAAGTGGAAACATGTGATACATATACAACATTTCTAATTTGACTTCCCAAAATCAAGACAACTCACACCATGTCTACGGAGCCTCTAATGGATACAAAAAAGAGTAAAATGATGGTGCCCGCAACAAGGGCCTAGCTATACCTCAAAACACTACACATAAGGATCAAAAGATACAAGACCTCAGTAAAAATTGGGGCTCACCAAGTTAGCTAAGAAAAGTTTGTGCCGCTATAACATATCAATACCGCCTGCTGTGGAACCACCTGCATCCATTAAAGATGCATTCCCCAGGAAAAAGGGACATTAGTACATATGGATTAGTACTAGTATGTAAAACTAAACATCCTATCAATGAATCGAGTAACAGTACAAGGAGGAAAAAACATAGAATCAATGAGAGCCTCAAACAATATCAAAGCATCAAAATAAGAGAAATATAATTTTCCAAGTGAAAATCAATATTTTTAAGTTGGGAGATCTTTAGTACTGATATAACACCATATTTTAGTACGCAGTTCAATCACGGTCCGATCAGCTAAGCCGTCTCACCCAAAGACATCCAATCACAACACCACCATGCCCGCGGCATGGTGTCCGATATCAGCCGGATCGGCAAAGTTATCTCACCATAATGTCATGTGGGTTGACATCAATTTCTGCTCGCAAATGTCTTATCCCATTTAAGGGTAATAATCTCAACACATCAATCTCATCCCATTTAAGGAGAATAATCTCAATACATCAATCATGGGGATTTACCCCTCAATCACTCCTACACCGGCACATATAGTTTTGGGGTTAGGTCGTTTCGACCTACCCTTCCTCAGTGACTAAATCATACTCCCGAAACATTTATAATATAAAGGATTTACAGCACTTTTGACAATATTTCATACATTCTTATCATTTCAATGGCACTTTTGGCCACAAGTGTAATTTCATTATTGGCACGATGGGCATATTTTATATTTCATCAAACATCATCATAGATTATCAACAACAAGGGCTTTTATAATCAAGACTTCAAATATGTACATGAGCAATAGAACTCTTAAACACATTGAATTTTCCTTCCAAGAATAAGGCATAATAAATCTTGCATTTGAAACATGAGTTGAAGTCATAACATTATGATACATAAACCATACTTGTCTACTTCCTGAAGGGGAGCACAATATGATAAGAGCAATTGAAACACATTTTGAGCATATAATTTTCAACACAATGCTTATTTGGAATGATTGAATATATAAGGAATGACCCAGAACATGGGAATTAGGAAGTTGGGCCAATCATACTTGAATCTGACGGGAATATCATGGAATTCGAATCTGCAAGAGATGTTTAGCCAATATACCTCGCTTGAGCTTTCCTTAATTTACTACAACGTTTTGAAACTCCTAGAGACTTCAATCTAATTAGAGACATGACAAAGTTAAATCATAACTGGGGAGAGGTTTATGGGT
Source organism: Nicotiana obtusifolia (assembly GCA_002018475.1). Classification (NCBI taxonomy): domain Eukaryota; kingdom Viridiplantae; phylum Streptophyta; class Magnoliopsida; order Solanales; family Solanaceae; genus Nicotiana; species Nicotiana obtusifolia. The sequence goes on along the minus strand of MCJB01034854.1, from coordinate 24,084 downwards.
CTAGCCCATTTAGGCATTTTATCAAGCACTAAGTATGCAATATGCTTTCAAGGTTCTTTAATGGTGGATTCCCCCACAACCAATTCAACAACAGGAGTTTACCCATTAAAGTTCCATGACCTCCCCAACATCTATATCGGTACATGCATGCACAAATCACAACTCCCATACCTATGAACCACACTCCTCATTACACAACTTCTGCCCAAATTCGAAATTGAATGCTAGGGCTAGAACCTTACCTCTTTAGCAGACAATTTTGCAAGCTTTACTTGTCAATTTTCTAGGGCTTGAGCGAGGAATTGAAGTGGAGATGTTAGCGACATTCCTTCTCTCTCTAGCTCTCTTCCCCTCTCACTAAAATATCAATTTTTTGACTTCTAAACTAGCCTCAATGGCTTTTAATCAAAATAGGGTCGAGTTATAAAAATAGAGAATGGACCCTTCGAACTCAACTCTATGATCACAGAGTGCACTGCAGATTCGGTTTACGGCCTGCAAAATGCACCGCAGAAATAGTCCCAAAAACTGGGCTGGCCTAGTCAAGTATGTGGTCATTCTACGGCCCGCAAAATAGTTATGTGGTTGCATAATGCACCGTAAACGTCTCCCTCCGAAATTTATCATGCTGGATCTGCGATGGATGTGTGGCCCGCAAAATGGTTATGCGGTCACATAATTAATCGCAAAGGACCTTCGAAAATTAACTTTGGTCATGTTGCATTTTGTGGCCGATCTGCGATCCTCAAAGTGATTATGTGGTCGCATAGTAGACAATAGAAATGCCATGTTCTGCAAAAGTTACTCTTCCAACTCCCCAAAGCATTGCACAACCTGAAAAGTCCATACCTCGGCACCACAAACCCCGGGTTCTAGGTAAAATTTATGGGGCCTTACACTGATGTAGAAGGTGGTTAAGTTCCAATGGCCGGATACTTGTGAAAAGAGCTTCCAAGTGTTGAAACCAAGATTGACTACTGCTCCAGTGTAGACCTTACCGAAGGGTACGGATGGGTTTGTGGTATATTGATGCTTCAAGATCGGACTATGATATGTATCGATGCAACATGGCAAGGTGATCACCTATTATTTTAGGTAGCTCAAGAATCATTAGAAGAATTATCCAACACATGACCTAGAGCTTGAGGTGATGGTGCTTGCACAAATGATTTGGCATCATTATTCGTATGGGGTATATGTGGATATATTCACGAACCATAAGAGCCTTCAATATATTTTCAAGTGGAAGGAATTAAATTTGAGGCTGAGAAGATGGATTGAATTGCTCAAGGACTATGACATCGATAATCTATATCATCCAGGGAAGGATAATGCTGTGGTGGATGCTCTTAGGCGAAAATCCATGGATAGTTTGGCTCACTTGGAAGCACATAAAAGGTCGTTGGCTAAGGAAGTTCACCAACTGGATAGTTTTGGAGTTTGTCTTACGGACACTAGCAAAGGAGGGGCAATTATGCAAAATATGGCCGAATCATCACTTGTTGTGGAAGTCAAAGAGAAGCGATACGACGATCCATTGTTGGTACAGTTGAAGGAGGAGATTCATAAACATAAGACCATGGCTTTTTCTCGTGGCAGGGATGATGTCACACTTAGGTAGCAAAGGAGATCATATGTTCCAAATGTAGATGCCCTCTGGGAAAAAATCATGACCGAGGCTCAAAGTTTAAGGTATTCAGTACACCCATGCTCTACAAAGATGTACCATGATCTCAAGAAATTCTATTGGTAGAATGGCATGAAGAGGGACGTAGCGGATTTTGTGGCTAGATGCACAAACTGTCAACAAGTGAAGGCCGAACAACAAAGGCCCGGTGAGTTCTCACATAACATAGAAATTCCAATGTGGAAGTGGGAGATGATCAATATGGACTTTGTGGTAGGACTACCTTGCACGCCTCGTAATATTGAATTGATTTAGGTGATTGTGGACTGGCTCATGAAATCGGCACACTGCTTACGTGTTAAGGCTACGGACATACTAGAACAGTATGCTCAGTTGTATATCAAGGAAATTGTCGGGTTGCATGGAACTCCAGTTTCTATTATCTCAGATCGAGGGGCAGAGTTCACAACTATTTTTTGGAAGAACTTTTGGCAAGGTTTAGGTACTCACGTGAAACATAGTACAGTCTTCCATCCATAGATCGACAGGCAGGTATAGCGAACTATACAGACGCTCGAGAATATGTTGCACGCTTGTGTTCTTGACTTCAAGGTTAGTCGGGATGATCATTTGTCGCTCGTAGAATTTTCCTACAACAATAGTTAGCATGCTAGTATTCAGATGGTACTGTTTAAGTCTCTATATGGTAGGAGATGTAGATCTCCCATTAGATGGTTCGAGATTGGGAAGCAAAGTTGATAAAGTCGAACCTCGTGTATCAGGATATGGAAAAGGTTAAGATCATTAAGGAATGTTTGATAACTGCTCAGATCCATTAGAAGTCTTATTCGGATATGCGTCACAGGGATTTGGAGTTCGAAGAGGATGATTGGGTATGTTCCCCCATAAAGGGTATAATGCGATTAGGGAAGAAAGGAAAATTGAGTCCTAGGTATATCGGGCCGTACAGGATTATTCAGAGGATTGGTCAGGTGGCTTACAGGCTCGAGCTACCACCAGAGATAATTTTAGTGCACCCAGTGTTTCGTGTATCTATGTTGAAGAAGGTAGTTGGAGACCCGTGCTCATTATTCTAGTAGAGGCTATTGAGGTTAAGGAATTTATTTATGAGGAGATTCTGATCACCATTCTTGATAGGTAGGTTCAAAAGTTAAGGAATAAAGAGACTGCCTCCGTGAAAGTGTTATGGCGGAACAAACATGTGGAAGAGGCCACCTAGGAGGCTGGAAGAGATGAAGAAGAAAACCCCACATTTGTTTGTATAACTAAGTAGTTGTGTTCGGTAAGAATGGTCAAGAGCTTATTTTTTTATAAATTATGTTCAACTTGTACAGTTTATGTTGAAGATGCCCTTTTTTTGTAATATGATGTTAACGACGTTATGGTCAATGATGTTTTCATATTGTGATACATCATTGTGTTGTGGTTATGTTGTTAGGACTGGTTTCTGTGCTTTTTTGACTAGTGGATAGGCCCAATTGCAGGGGAACTCTACAATTGGGGGCTTGAGGTGTGTGAAAGAAGAGATGAGTCATGTTGCGTGTTTTAGGCGGACTCTACTCCTCATTAGAGGACGAATTATCCCCTAGACATCTCCCAAGTAGTACACCAACCTGCTGTTAGCTCCAATAATCTATATGCTGCCAATTCAACTGACTCTCTATCTGTGGCATGCATAACTCTGAGGGCTCTGGCTTCGCTGTCTATAAAATCCCGGGGACCCTCTACTATTATAGATCCCGTGAAAATTGGAGGCTCTAATATGAGGAAATCACGAATCCTAGAACCTGTATCATCACCCTGAGAACCTGTATGATTCTGTCTAGCCTGAGTAGTAGCAATGCTAGTCAACAATCTAACAACCTCCCACATGTCATTGTGCTAAGGAGCTAAAGGTGTGGTAGGTGGATGGAAACTCATGTCTGGACTCCCCAGGTTCATCAAACTCAGGGTGTACTTTGCTAGTACCCTGGGCAGCAATGACTTTTCCTTTCTGGGCAGCTATGAGTCTCTTCGGTGACATTGCTACATATAAAATGTTTCTTCAGAAGGATGTATGGTGCCCTGCAGCCTCCCGTTCATAAGTATGGCACGCAACATACTCCTGAACAAGACTTTACTAGACACGACATGTAGACACCTAGGACTGAACTATTTAGACACAATGTTAGTCACGACCCAGCCTAGGGTCGCGACGGACAATCGACACTAAGTGTCGATCATCACTAAACCTGCTGATAATCTAATCATGAATATAAACTAATATACTAAACAAGCATAAGCAGAGCTGATAAGAACTGCAAAACCTAGATAGCTAACAAGCCTGACACATTATGACATATAAAAACATATTAATTGCACATGTGCATATCTACAGGCCTCTAGGAGTGCTAAACTGAACATGTACAAAATAGAACAGGGCGCCGCCATACCAAAACTAATTTACTGTACACATACCAAAATATAAGGAACTCCGGGAGTAAGCGGAGTGACTCCAACAGCTGGTGGATGGCCTATTGATGTGGCTCAAGTGTTGATCTATATGTACCTACGCTACACGAAATACAGTACCCTGAAAAGGATGTGAGTACGATATGTACAAAGTATGTAGGGTGGAAAGCATGTGTAAAGCATACTAAAGTATGACTACAAGCTGTAAATCTGAATATAAGCTGATAGCTAAATAAGAGTCTGAATTAGCAACTAATCTAGAGCTGAACCGAAGTTTAAGCTGAAACTGAAGTACTATTATAACTGGTACCTGTGTGGCATTATGGGCTATATCCCCCAATCAAGTATATATACATCTAAACTAGCCTCATGTATAGTCGTGCAATGCAAGCTGTAACGATATACATGTATATACAATGCCTAACTGGTCTTACGGGCTATATTTCCTCAACAGGTAAATATATAATCAATAGGCTCGGCTAGTGCTATGGGCTATCTCCCCCCACTATATAATCAATAGGCCTCGCTGGCATTATGGGCTATATCCCCCTAACATAATCAATGTAGGCATGTATGAGGCATAACACAAGTGGCAGCATCATATTGTAAGGCCCCATAAAATTCTACCTATAACCGAGGGTTTCGGGGTGCCGATGTAGGTTAACTTGTTTGACGGATGTGAATACGAATGTTTCGGGTTGTGCAATGAGTTGGGGAGTTGGAAGAATAATTTTTTCTAATCATGGAAATTCTGCGGCCCACTATGTGACCGCAGAACCACTATGCGGACCGTAGATCTGCCGTAGAGTGCAACAGAAACAAAACCAATTTTTAGAGGCCATTTTATGATCCACTATGCGACCGCATAATCATTTCGCGGGCCGCACTTCCATCACATATTCAGCATGAGAAAAATTCGGAGGGAGACTTCACGGACCGCATAACGAGAGCAGGCCTGACCCCGTCGGCCTAATTTTTTAGACAAATTTTGTGATCCACTTTGCGGACCGCATATCTCTTTTGTGGTCCAGTCTGCGATCATAGGCCTAGTTAAGAGGCTTACGTTTGTGGAAATTTTACACGACCCCATTTTTATAAAATGAATTTTAGGGTTATTTTGGTTGGTTTAAACGGTTGTTTTAGAGAGAGGAGACTGCTTTAGAGAGAGAGGAGGAACTCCCAAGTGCTTTGCTCATCAATCCTTGCCCCAATCTTGAAGATTCAAGGGAATCACCCACTAGGCCACCACCTATCCGGGTAAGTTCCTGTCCTACATCATCCATGCAAGTTTGTTTTAGGTCTAAGTGGGCCGGGGAGTAGATGTTATGGAAAGCATGTTTCGATAGAGGGTTCTTGGAGATCGTTGAATTACCCGGGACAAATTGTTGGTTGATATGTGTAGTGGGGTGAAGGAAACCTTGTAAGAGAAGCTTGTAATCAAATTGCACACCTAGTGCTTGATAAAATGCCTAAATGGGCTAAACCCATCAACCTCTCCCTAATTATGGTTCAATTTTGCCATGTCTCTAATTAGTTTGAAGCTAGGAGTTTCGGAATGTTGTAGTAATTCAAGGAAAGCTCAAGCGAGGTATTTTGGCTAAACATCTCTTATAGAGTCAAAATCCATGATTTTCTCGTAAGGTCCAAGTGTGATTGGCCCAACTCCTTATTTCTCATGTTCCGAGCCATTCATAATAAATTCGATTATTCCAAGTATGCTTTTTGTCGAAAGGTATATACTCAAAGCATGTTCCAATTGCCCATATCATATTATGTTCTCCTTCGGGAATGTATTCTAGTATGAACAATGTATCAAAATGTTGTGATTTAAAATCAGGTTTCATTTGCAAGTTTATTATGCCTAATTTTGGAAGAGAAACTCAATGTGCTTAAGACTTCTATTGCTCATATACATACTTACAGTCTGATTTCAAATGCTCTTATTGTTAATAACCAATGATGATGCTTGAAAGTGAAAGAAGTGAGTATGAGATATAAAATGTGGCAATCGTGCAAAGAATGAACTTGTGGCCGAGAGTGCCAATGAAATGAAAGGATGTGTGAAAGGTTATGAAATGAGTTTTAACTTCTTATATAATAAATGTTTTGGGAGTATCTTTAGTCACCATACAACGGTAGGTTGAAATAACCAACCCCGAAACTGCATGTGCCGGTGTAGGAGTGATTGAGGGGTAAATCCCCATATTAATGTGTTGAGATTATTCCCCTATTTAATATGTTGTGATTATTCCCCTTTAATGGGAATATATTGATGTGTTGAGATTATTCCCTTTAATTGGGATAAGATGATTGCTAGCAGAAGGTGATGTCGACCCACACGGCAATGTGGTGAGACGGCTTTGCTAGGGCTGAGATCGGACGCCATGCCACGTGCATGGTGGTGTTGTGATTGGATGTCTTGGGGTTAAACAACTTAGCCGGTCGGGCCGAGACTGGACTCCATGCTAAAAGCATTGTGGTCTATCGGTATGAATGATCTCCCGACTTAAAAATATTGATATTTACTTCAAAACTTATATTTCTCTTAACTTGATGCTTTATATTGTTTGGGGCTCTCATTGATTCCATGTTTCTTTCCCCTTGTACTATTACACAATTCATTGAGAGGCTGTTCAGTCTTACATATTAGTACTATTCCATATGTACTAGCATGCCTTTTTGCTGAGGGTGCTACATCTCTAATGGAAGCAGGTTGTTCCACAGTAGGCGGCTTCGATCATTGATAGCGGTACACCCTCTTCTCATATGACTTTGTGACCCCCATTCCATATCGGGGTCTTGTGTCTTTTGTTCCTTATGTATATGTTTTGAGGTATAGATGGGGCCTTGTTGCTGGCACCATCATATTACACTTTTATATCAGTTAGAGGCTCCATAGACATAAGTGTGGGTTGTATTTTGTGCTGGGTAAGTCAAACTTGAAATGTTGTACTTGTATCACATGCTTCCACTTCTAAACTAATGTGTAATGTATTTTGGGAATTTTTAATGAAGTAACTATTGGTAACAAAATTGGCGTCATATATGTAATCCTATCATTGTCTAAGTCATGATATTTATCTTCACTTTATTCATGGGTAAGGTCAGGTAGAAGGCATCGAGTAGGCTTGCTTGACTCGGACATCTCGGTTAAGCACTGGTCGCACTGCCCGAGGTTCAGGCGTGATACTCTATTACCTCACCGAGATTAGTTATGATACATGATGATTACATTGGTCGATTATACTCATACTGCACACTCTACTCTTAATTGTGCAGATCCAGATGTTGGATCGAGCAGTGAGTTGTTGTGACTCTTGCTGTGAGTCTGCCGAGAGACGAGGTAGAGCTACATTTCGACCGTAAAATTTGACATCTCTTTTCATCTCAGTTGTTGTTGTTATTACTTTCAAACAATATTTCATTTTGTGTTTTAAAACTTGTGCTTCTATTGTAGAGCTCATGACTCTTTATTACCAGTTCTGGGGATTTTTATGTATCGATGCAGACTATTTTCGTTAATTCTGTATTTATGTTCGGCTTTTGTTATGTTTTTCTTGCCTAGCAAGAGAGTTAGTCACCATTATGATGGATTGGTGGTTTTGGGTCGTGACAAGTTTGGTATCAGAGCTCTAGGTTCATATGTTCTACGTGTCATGATCAAATTTAGTATAGTCTTGCGAATCGATACCGAGTCATCTGTACTTATCTTCGAGAGGCTACCGAACTGTTAGGAAAACTTGACTTTCTTGCATCCTTTTTGTGCGGATTTGTTATTTCTGGTATATTCATCCAGATCAGACAAGCAGGCACCAGTGCTACCAGCCAGGGCCATGTGAGGCATGAGCCGAGGTAGGGGGCGAGTTGGAGCTCGCACTACTGCTAGAGCAGCACTTGTGGATCCACTAGTTACTCTAGTGGAGAAGCAGGTTCAGGATATTGTGGAGCCGATGGGACCAGCTCAGACATCGGTGGTACCTATTGTTGTGCCTAGTATTTAGGGGACTTTGGCTTGGATCTTGAGTGTGTACACAAACTTGGCCCAAGTGGTTATGATACTAGTTCCACCATGTACCTCACAGGATAGGGGAGGAGCTCAGACTTTTGCTGAACATACACCGGAGCAGCTAGGTCAGGGTTATCAAGCACCATGGGTTTTGCAATTTAAGCAAGTTATTTCTGCTCGGGCCAAGGTTGGACCATCTTTGACAGATGAGGAGCTGAAGAGGTTAGTGCGATTTCAAATGCTTCATCCTCCCAATTTAGTGTAGGAGAGTTAAAGGATGCTTAGCATAAACTCTATTCTCTTATTAGAGAAGCTTGTTCCATGGACTCACATATAGGAGTTGCGTAGGGAGTTTAAGCATCTACGACAAGAGGGTATGATTGTGACCCAGTACATGATGAGATTCACGGAGTTGGCACGTCATGGAGTATTTTCTGGTCCGTACTACATGGGATAAGATTAGGAGGTTCATTGATGTCCTCAACTATAATCTATGATATGGTTTGGCTTGAGAGGCCAAGAGGGATGCTAGATTTGACCAGGCAACTGAGATTTCTAGGCTCTTGGAGCATGTTTGTAGGCTTGAACGAGAGGAGCGGGAGGGCAAGAGGTCCCGTGGTTTGGGTGGTTTTGTTGGTGCGTCATCTAGAGGCCAGTCACATCAAAGTAAAGTTCATCCTTTTAGGCCCGCTCAGGCAACTCATCACATTCTTCATGGTTCATCGGTTAGCCACAGTTCATACAGTGCTCGCCCAGTTCAATCATCATTCAATGCACCACAGACACACAGGATGTAAGGCCCCGTAAAATTCCACCTAAAATCCGGGGTATCGTGGTGCCAAGATAGATTTGGGTGTTGAAGGTTGTAGTGATATTCTCGCTACGATACGGATATTTTGGGTTGAACAGTGTGTTAGGGAGTTGAAGAAAAAATTTGGCAGTACAACGCGTTTCTGCAATCCATTGTACGATCGTCATGATAAGGTGGATTTATGTGGTAGTGATTGTATGGATTTTATTCATACAGACTTATGTGTTGATGATTGTACGAAATTTGATGTAATAATGGGGATGGACTGGCTTTATTCGTGTTTTGCTAAGCTTGATTGCCGAACCACGACCGTTAGATTTGAATTCCCAAACGAGCTAGTTATTGAATAGAAGGGGGATGATGTGGTGCCGAAGGGAGGTTTATTTCTTACCTTAAGGCCACGAAAATGATCAGCAAGGAGTGTATCTACCATTTGGTATGGGTTACGGACACTGATGCTGAGGCACCTACACTTGAGTCCGTGTTTGTGGTGAATGAATTTTCGGAGGTCTTTCTTGATGAGCTCCCTGGGATCCCACCAGAGAAGGAGAATGATTTTGGGATTGATGTGATGCCAGTCACGTAGCCTATATCTATTCCACCCTAACGAATGGCACCGGTAGAATTGAAGGAACTAAAGGAGCAGTTGAAGGACTTGTTAGAAAAGGGTTTCATCTGGCCAAGTATGTCGCCTTGGGGTGCATCGGTTCTCTTTGTAAGGAAGAAAGATGGGTCAATGAGAATGTGCATTGACTGTCGGCAGCTCAACAAGGTCACGATCAAGAATAAGTGCTAACTGCCAAGGATAGATGACTTGTTTGATCAATTGCAGGGTGCTAAATATTTCTCCAAGATTGATTTGAGATTCGGGTATCACAAATTGAAGATCAGGGAGCAGGATATTCTGAAAACAGCTTTCAGAACCCGGTATGGGCATTTTGAATCTTTTGGGCTCACAAATGCCCTGGCAGCTTTCATGGATCTTGTGAACTGAGTGTTCAAGTCATTCCTCGACTCTTATGTGATAGTGTTCATTGACGATATTCTGGTATATTCACGAAGTCGAGAGGACCATGTTGATCATCTCAGGGCGGTTTTGTAGACTCTGTATCATCACAAGTTATATTTGAAGTTTTTGAAATGCTAATTTTTGCTTGAATATGTCACGTTTTTGGGTCATGTTGTCTCTAGAGAAGGAATTGAGGTTGATCCTCAGAAGATTGTAGCTGTGAAGAATTGGCCTAGAACTATAACTCCAATAGAGATTCGCAGTTTCTTGGGCTTAGTCGGGTATTACAGGAAATTTGTGGATGGGTTATCCACTCTTACCTCTCTGTTGACTAAAATGATGCAGAAGGTGGTGAAGTTCCAATGGTCAGATGCTTGTGAAAGGAGCTTCCAAGAGTTGAAATCAAGATTGACTACGGCACCGGTTTTGACCCTACCAGAGGGTATAGATGGGTTTGTGGTATATTGTGATGCTTCAGGGATCATACTTCAGTGTGTATTGATGCATCATTTAAAGGTGATCGCATATGCTTCTAGGCAACTCAAGAATCATGAGAAGAACTATCCAACACATGACTTAGAGCTCGGGGCGGTGGTTTTTGCATTGAAAATTTGGCGTAATTATTTGTATGGGGTCCATGTGGATATATTCACAGACCATAAGAGCCTCCTTTATATTTTCAAACAGAAGGAATTGAATCTAAGGAAGAGAAGATGGCTTGAGTTACTCAAGGATTACGACATTGATATTGTATATCATCTGGGGAAGGCTAATGTTGTGGCGGATGCTCTTAGCTGGAAATATATGGGTAGTTTGGCTCACTTGGAGGCATACCAAAGGTCGTTGGCCAAGGAGGTTCATCAGTGAGCTAGTTTGGGAGTTTGTCTTGCGGACTCCAGTAAATGAGGGGTGATTGTGCAAAATAGGGCTGAATCAATGCTTGCGGTGGAGGTCAAGGACAAGCAATACAACGATCCATTGTTGATACAATTGAAGGAGGGGATTCATAAACATAAGACCACGACTTTCTCTCTTGTCATGGATGATTGTACACTAAGGTACCAAGGCCAACTATGTGTTCCAAACGGGGATGGTCTCCGGGAAAAAATCATGACCGAGGCTCAAACTTCCAGGTATTCCATGCAGCCAGGCTCTAAGAAGTTGCACCATGATCTTAAGGAAGTCTACTGGTAGAACAATATAAAGAGGAATGTAGCGCACTTTGTGGCAAAATGTCCAAATTGTCCACAAGTAAAGGTCGAGCATCAAAGGCCCAGTGGGTTGGCACAGAACATAGAGATTCCCATTTGGAAATGGGAGATGATCAATATGGACTTTATGGTAGGACTACCTCACATTCCTCACAAGTTCGACTCAATTTGGAAGATTTTGGACCGACTCATGAAATCAGTGCATGTCTTACATATTAAGGCTACCGACACAATAGAACAGTATGCTCAGTTATATATCAAGGAAATAGTCAAGCTGCTTGGCACTCAGTTTTTGTCATTTTTTATTGGGGGGCACAGTTCACAACTAATTTTTGGAAGAAATTTCAGCAAGGGTTGGGTACTCAAGTAAATCTTAGTATAGCTTTCTATCCACAAACCAACGGGAATGAAGAGCGGACCATTCAGATGTTTGAAGATATGTTACGCGCTTGTGTTCTTGACATAAAAAGTAGCTGGGACGATTATTTGCTGCTCATACAATTTTCCTACAACAATAGTTATCATGCTAGCATTCAGATGGCGCCGTTCGAGGATCTATATGGTAGGAGATGTAGATCTCCCATTGGGTGGTTCGAGATTGGGGACGCAGAGTTGATAGGGCCAGACCTCATGCATCAGGTTATGGAGAAGGTAAAGATCATTAAGGAACGGTTGAAAACTGCCCAGAGTCGTCACAAGTTTTATTCTGATGTACGTCGTATGGATTGGAATTCCAAGAGGATGATCAGATATTCTTGAAGGTCTCCCCCATGAAGGGGGTAATGCGGTTTGGTAAGAAAGGAAAATTGAGTCTGAGGTATGTCGGACCAAACAAAATCATTCAGAGGATTGGTGAGGTGGCTTACAGGCTAGAACTACCTCCAGAGATGTCTTTAGTGCACCCGGTGTTTCATGTATCCATGTTGAAGAAGGTGGTTGGAGATCCATCGCTTATTATTCTGGTTGAGACTATAGAGGTCAATGAGGAATTGACTTATGAAGAGATTGCAGTTGCCATTCTTGATAGGCAAGTCCGAAAGCTGAGAAATAAGGAAATTGCCTCCGTGAAAGTGCTATGGCAAAACCAGCAGGTTGAAGAGGCCACTTGGGAGGCAGAGGAAGAGATGAAGAGGACGTACCTCCATTTGTTTGCATGACTATGTATTTAAGGTGGCTATGTTATGTGAAAATGTTAAGAGTTTACCTTCTATGAATTATGTTGCAAAACTGACTTTTTGTTTGAACAGTGCATTGGCAAGTTGAAGAAAAGTTTTGGCAGTGTAGGGCATTTCTACGGTCCACTATGCGACCGCATAATCACTCTGCGGGCTTCAGATCGACCATAGAGTGCAACAGAATAATAGCCAATTTTGGAGGGTCGTTTGGGGATCCAATATGCGACCGCATAATGCTTTCGCAAGCCGCACAATCCATGGCAGATATAGCATGAAGGTTTTTGGAGGGGAATTCTATAGTGCCCTGTAGAACTGGTCTGCGGGCCGACAACCTGCCGTAGGCTTGTCCCAAACAACCCAGTTCTTGACATCACTTATGCGGCCCATTTTGCGGATCACATATCCATTCTGCGGTCCACTCTGCATCCGCAGAGCTTTGTTTGGAGTGTCCATTTTCTGGTTTTTATAACCCGGCCCTATTTCGATATATAGACATTAATGGTCATTTGTAAAGTAAAAATATGATATTTTGAGAGTGAGGAAGTTCTCTAGAGTGAGAGGGGGTTTCTAAACTAATTTTTCATCAATTCTTGCTCAAGGCTTGGAAGATTAACAAGGAAAACTCACTAGACCTTCATCCTAGAGGTAAGATTTTACTCCTCAATCCTCAATTTCGGGATTTAACTGAAAATAGTTAATGAGAAAAGCAATTCTTGGGTGTGGAAGTTGTTCATTGTGCATGCATGTACTGTCAAGGTTTGTGGAAAGATTGTTGAGCTTAATTGTGTAGACTTTGGGTAGTGGGATGAAGGAACCCGCCATAGGAGGACCTTGAAATCATAATGCCCACCTAGTGTTTGATAAAATGCTCAAATGAGCTGGAACCATGAAATCCCTCCTAATTTGTGTCCAATTTTGCTATATATTTCCAAATAGATCGAAGTGGCGAAGATTTCCAAACATTGTAGTAATTTAAGAAAGCTCAAGGCAAGGTATGTTGGCTAACTTCTCTCTTAGAATTAAATCCCGCGATATTCTTTTAAGTTCCGAGTTGTTCATTATAAATTAGCTATCCTGAATAAGATTGATGTCGAAAGGTATATATATATATATATATATATGTTCAAAATGTGTTCCAGATACTTTTATATTATTACATTGTTCTTCAAGAGCCTGTTCAAAGCATGAGTCATGTATTAAAATATTGTGACGTCAAGTCAAGTTCAAATGAAAGTTGTTATGCCAATTGTTATGAAATCTCCATGTGCCTACCACCCTTATTTGCTCACATGTATATTTAGAGTCTTAATTTGAAAAGCCTTGTTGTTGATGATCCATGATGATATTTGAAAGTGACAGAAGGGAATATGCAATGTGCGGCCAACGTGCCAAGGATGATATTGCGTTATGGCCGTTGGTGCCAATGAAATGATGATATGTAAAAGATTATTAAATGAGTGGTAAATCCTTTAAATAATAAATGCTTTGGGAGTATCTTTTAGTCACCGAAGAAGGGTAGGTCAAAATAACCTAAACCCAAAACAACACGTGCCCGGTGCAGGAGTGATTGAGGGGTAAATCCCCGTGTTAATAATGAGGTTGTTTCCCCTTATACGTGATGAGATTGATGTGTTGAGATGTTTCCCCATTAATGGGATGAGATCATTGCTAGCGAGTTGTGTTGTGATGTCAACCCACAGGGCACTATGGTGAGACAGCTTAGCCGATCAGGCTGAGCTCGGACGCCATGCTGCACACATGGTGGTATTGTGAGTGGATGTATCGGGTTGAGACGGCTTAGCCGATCGAGCTGAAATCGGACTCCGTGCGAAAAATACGGAGGTGTATCGGTGCTAAAGATCTTCCAACTTAAAAAGATTAAAATTGACCTTTCCCCTAACTTGACACCCTGATACTGTTTGAGTCTCTTATTGATTTCATGTTTCCTTCTCCGTCTACTGTTACTCGTTCTATTAAGAGTGTGTTTAGTTTAACATACTAGTACTATTCCATATGTACTAATGTCAGTTTTGCCGGGGGCGTTGCATCTTTAGTGGATACAGGTGGTTCCATAGCGGGTGGTATTAATCAGTGATTGCAGAACACCCTCTCCTCAGCTGACTTGGTGAGCCCCACTTTATTTCAGGGTCCTGTATCTCTTGTCCTTTGTACGTAGCATTTTGAGGTATAACCGGGGCCTTATTGCCGGCATTTTTATAGCACTCTTTTGCTTCTGCTAGAGGCTCCATAGACATAGTGTGGGTTGTATCTTGTTCTGGAAAGGTTAAACTAAAAATATTGTAATCGTATCACCTGTTCCACTTCAACTATGATTGTATAATGTACTATTTTTGTGACTCGTTAATGATGTAACTTATGGCGATGAATTGGTGTTGTCATAATTAATGAAATGTATTCTTGTCTCTATTCATGGGTGAGTTGGGTAGACGGCATTGTACAGGCTTGCTCGACTAGGATATCTCAATTGAGGGCCGGATGCGCTCCCCAAGGTTGTGGCATGACATATATTGGTTATTCTTGTTTTATTATACTAATTGAGAAAAATGCTATGTTGCTTTGTAATTTTCTTAGAAAGGTATGTTCGGAGTTGTTTTAGGAGTACAAGTTGTGGTCTACTTAGTAGCACGTTGCTTTATATTCTCATTCTATATCTCTTTAGTTATATTCTTGTTAACTCTCACACATGTTGCTTTTTTGTTGTTTTATTTTATATCTTATTTGTCATATTGTTATTTCTCGTTACATAAATACACACATTTATATGTAGGTGTGTTGTCTTAGCCTCGTCAATACCTCGTCGTGATTAGGCTTGACACTTATGGATTAGGTCGGTTGTACTCATAATATACTTGTTGTAGATTCCGACATTGGTACTAAAGGATTCTAGAGAGGTGCTTAGCAGGTACCAGATAGGCAACTCAAGGTAGAGCTACATATTTTTCCTAAAACATAGAGTCATCTTTTCAATTCTTACATATTGTTTCTTTTTACCAGATAGTAATGTATTTATTTCAAGAGGATGCCACAACAGGGTAGTATGCCACAACAGGGTACTCGTGCCATGATTCCGGCATCGGTTGCTCCAACACCTGCTCAACCAACTAGAGGAGGGGGGTCAAATAGCTAAAGGTGGAGGGCCAGCTAGTTAGAGATGGAGGCCAATTAGTGATGTCGTCCTAGAGGTGGAGAACATGTTGGTGGGGCTCAGCCTCGATGTTATACATTTTTGGGTAGGCCCGAGGCGAAGTCATCTAATGTAGTTATTACAGGTATTAGCTTAGTCTGTCATAGAAATGCTTATGTTGTTGATCTATGATCTATATATTCTTATGTTTCTTCATATTTTTCTTCACACTTCAGTATGCCTCGTGATTCTCTTAATATCCCTGTATTTGTGTCTACAGCGGCTGGAGATTCCATAGTTGTTGATTAGGTCTATCGGTATTGTATTGTTATTATTAATGGTTTTGATACAATAATTGATCTTTTGTTGTTGGATATGGTTGATTTTGTGGTCATTCTTGGTATGGACTGGTTGTGCCCATATCAGGTTATCTTGTACTGTCATTCCAAGGCAATGACATTAGCTATGCCGGGGTTGCCTATATTATAGTGGAAGGGATCCTCGATTATTCCACTAGGAGAGTGGTTTCATATTTGAAGGCTTGGCGTATGATTGAGAAGGGGTGTTTAGCTGCGGAGGTTTGTTTTGTGGATTCAGTGCCAGTGGTGAGGGAGTTCCCAGAGGTGTTTCCTGCGAATTTGTCGGGCATGCCACCCGACAAGGATATTGACTTTTACATTAATATTGTTCCGGGTACTTGGCATATTTCTATTTTACCATACCATATGGCTCTAGTTGAGCTAAAGGAACTGAAAGAGCAGTTGCAAGATTTTCTTGATAAGGGATTCATTCGATCGAGTGTTTCAGCTTTGGTGCATCGTTGTTGTTTGCTAAGAAAAAGGTTAGATTGATGGGGATATGTATTGACTATTGGTAGTTGAACAAGGTTAGCATCAAGAACAAGTATCTGTTGCCCAGGATTGATAATCTATTTGACCAACTTCTATGTGCCTAGGTGTTTTCCAAGATTTATTTGAGATCTGGCTTCCATATGGTGATGATTAGGGCACCAGATGTCCCTAAGACGGCTTTTAGGACTCATTATGGTCATTACGATTTCTCGGTGATGTCATTTGGTTTGTCTAGTACTCCAACAACCTTCATGGATTTGATGAACTGAGTGATCAAGCCTTTTTAGATTCCTTTGTGATTGTCTTCATTGATGATATTCTGGCGTACTCTCATAGTAGAGGGGAGCAGGAGAAGCACCTATGGATTGTACTTCAGACTTTGAAAGGATTGTCAACTGTATGCCAAGTTTTAAAAGTAAGAGTTCTAGTTGAGTGGAGTTGCCTTCTTGGGTCATGTTGTGTCTTCTAGTGGTATCAAGGTGGATACCCAAGAAGATTGAGGCAATTAAGAATTGGCCTAGACGTACTTCAGCTATAGAGATTCGGAGCTTCTTTAATTTGGCGGGCAACTATCGCCATTTTGTGGGGAGGGATTTTCATCTACCGCAGCCCCATTGACTAAGTTGACTAATAAAGGTGCTATTTTTAAATGTTTTGACGAGTACGAGGAGAGCTTTTAAAAGCTCAAAACTGCCATGACTACAACACAGTGTTGGTGTTGCCCACAGGTTCGGGATCTTACATTTTGTATTGTGATGCATAGAATATTAGACTTGGCGCGGTATTGATATGGGATGGTACACTGATTGGATAAGTATCTCGTCAGTTGAAGATCCATGAGAAGATGGTTGGAGTTATCGAAAGACTATAATATTACCATATTGTATCATCCGAGGATGGCTAATATAGTGGTCGATGTCTTGAGTAGGAAGGCAGAGTACACTAGCAGTGGAGAAACCATTAGCCATTCAGGCTTTGGCTAACAGGTTCGTGAGGTTGGATATTTTGGAGCCTAGTAAGGTTCTCTCTTGTGTCGTAGCATTGTCACCTTTTGTTGGAGGGCATCAAGGCTTGCCAATTTTATGATCCTCACTTGTTGGTTTTGATAGACACGGTGCATTGGGTTGGTGCTAAGAAGGTTATTATTGGGGATGATGGTGTTATGTGTCTTTAGGGATGGATTTGTGTTCCGATTGTTGATTGTTTAAGAGAGTTGATCCTTGAGGAGGCTCATAGTTTACGGTATTCTACTCACCTAGGTGTTACGAACATGTATCGTGACTTGATGCAGCATTATTCGTGGCGGAAGATGAAGAAAGACATTGTGGAACATGTCTCTAGGTGTTTTAATTATCAACAAGTGAAGTGTGAACATCAGAAACCAGGTGGTTTGACTCAATAGTTGGTGATACCAGAGTTGAAGTGGGAGTGCATCACTGTGGACTTCGTGCTAGGCTTACCATATAACGACCCGACCAGTCTTTTTGAGTATTTTAGCCATGTTTCCCCTATTTGATGCTTTACATATGTGTAATTACTGTTATGTGATTTGTTAGGTCGGTTGGTTTGGCTTCAGAGAAGTTTTGGATTTAAATGGGACACTTAGTCTCAAAGTTAGAAGCTTAAGTTGTGAAGGTTAACCGAAGTTTGATTTTTGCGTTTTTGACTTCAAATCGCAGTTTTGATAGTTCCATTAGGTCTGTATGGTGATTTTGGACTTAGGTATATGTCTGAATTTTAATTTGGAGGTTCCTATGTCGTTTTGGCTTGAATTGGTGAATATTCTGAAAGCTGAAAGTTTGGATAGTTGATAGGTTTGACGGAGAGTTGACTTTGATATTATAGGTTTCGGATTGTGGTTCCGGGAGTTAGAATAGATATGTTGTGTCATTTGAGACTTGCATGCAAAATTGGAAGTCATTCTGAGTTGTTTAGGCTTGTTAGGCGTAAGTCTTGAATTTGGAAATTTGGATTAGTTCCTTAGGCTTGAATTGAGGCATGATTTGTGGGTTTGATGTTTTTTCGTGTGAATTGAGGTCTCGAGTAGGCCCATGTTATATTTTGGTATTGGTTGGTGAGATTAGACAGGGCAACAGTTGTGTCTCGGACGAGTTTCGAACCATTTTCCTTTCTTTTGGAGTTGTTGGTATTCTGATATCCTAGTGTGCTTCGTGATCGCAGATGGTGTATCGCGATCGCGAAGGGTATTTTTGTGACAGGCTGTATTTGTTCTTCATATTCGTGATTTGGTTGTCGTGTTTGCATAGCAGAGGGGCAATGGCCTTCGCGTTCGCAACCTTGGAGTCGCGTTCGCATAGAGGAAGGCCTGCTAGGGGAATGTCATGCATTTGGTCTTCACTTTCGTGTTCATGCGACCACATTCACATAGGCCTAGCAGGTCGTAGGGTAGCCTCGCATTCTCATAGAAGGGTCAGCAGCTGGGCCTGGGGTTGCTCTTCGCAATCACAACGTAGGTCCCGTGAACGCGATGTGTATACTTGGGCAGAATCATTTAAGTACTCTATTTCACAGATGTTTGTTATTTTATCACATTTCAAGATCTACAGCTTGTATTTAAGCGATTTTGGAGAGGATTTTCATTATTTGAATTGGGGTAAGTATTTTTGACTCGGATTATTCACGAACCAACCTTGATTTTAGCGTTTTATTGGTGAATTAAGGGTAGGATTTGAGGTTTTTATACTATGGCCTTGGACAACGAAAATTGATGAATTGAGGGTCGATATGAGGTCAAATTTGGATGAAATACGTATATTTGGACTCTATTGGAATCAGTGTTCAGAATATGTGTGTCACGACCCAAGCCGGAGGGCCGCGAATGGCACCGGACCGTACCCTACGGGCGTCGGCGTACCCTTCATCTAACTTTCCTTATTATCTATAAGGCTTGTCATATGCATATAATCTCGAATAATAATTATAATGATACGTGACATTATACCATGATACGATCATACTTATATACATAGTATAGCCAACAAGGCTGCAATGCAGAACCATAAAACAAATTACATACGTTTGCCGACAAGGCAATTCAACTGTACATAAGTCAACCCATCACTTGTCTATGCATAAATTGACACTTGTCTATGAGCCTCTACAAAAACGTACATAATGCAACCTATGCCGGAACAGGGCCCCGACATGCCCAAAACAGAATACATACCAAGACTGTGGCAAGTCCGAAGGATGGATCTCGCCAATATCTGCTAAACTGGGTAGCCTACTGTGGTGGGGGAGCTTCGTCTATCTGCCCGCTTGGACCTGCAGCACGACATGCAGCGTCCACAAATAAAGGACGTCAGTACGGATAATGTAC
>MCJB01034845.1:46894-83705 GCA_002018475.1 Nicotiana obtusifolia | reverse complement strand
GGCGATTTTTGGGAGACTTTCAAGCGAAACATTGGGGTAAGTGTTCTTAACTCAACTTTTGTCAAATTACTCCAGTATATCGCTATATTTAGTATTTAATTGGTGATTTAAGTTGGAAAATATGTGAAAAAAACATAAGTTTAGAATTAAAGATTTGGAGGTCAGTCCGATGTCGGAATTCGATAATTTTTGTATGGTTGAACTCGTTGGAAGATAAGTAACCCGTTTGTATGAAAATTTCTGAGCATCGAGATGTGGGCCCGGGGCTTGATTTTTGCTAATTTCGTAATTTCTTAGTATTTTTTGATTGTTTCGCTTGGGCTTTGTTCCCTCAGCGTACTGTGACGTGTTAGTTCTGAGATTCGCGTGGTGTGGAGGCCAATTCGAAGAGCAAAGGCGTCGTGGGCTAGGGATTTAGCTGGTTCGAGGTAAGTAGTGATTGTAAATGATGTTCAGAGGGTTTGAAACCCCGGATTGTACATCATAGTGCTATATTGAGGTGAGGCACGCGCTCGATGATGAGCGTGTGGTCTTTTACTACTAGGGATTGCGACTGGGTCCATCCCGATTGATGATTTTACTGCGTATTTGGCTGAAACTTATTTTTTATCATTATGATTGGGCTGATTGCATATTTGGGCTTCGTGCCAATTATTTGAACCCTTCGAGGATTTTTATCACTGTTTCCTCGCTATTTTGATCTATTACTTGAACTCAGTCATGCTATTTACACTGTTTTACAACTCAGCCACTTTTACTCAGTTTTGAGACTTAAATAATATTTTAAATGATGTTTTGGGTTGAGGACTACTGTTTTGCTATGCCCGAGGGGCTTGTGATGATTTTTCTGACAGAGTGCTGTCGAGGGCCAAATATGAGGTTTTACTGAGTGATATGAGGCCGAGGGCCTGAGATACTTTATATGCCACGAGGTGGCTTGTGACTGACATGAGGCCGAGGGACTGAGATGCTTTATGTGCCACGAGGTGGCTTGTGATTGATATGAGGCCGAGGGCCTGAGATACTGTATATACGCTACGACGTAGCTTGATTGATATGAGGCCAAGGGCCTAGATATGTGCCACGAGGTGGCTTGATATTGCGCTTGGGCCGTAGGGGGCCCCTCCCGGAGTCTGTACACCCCCAGTGAGCACGGGTACCCATTGTGATGTGAAATATAGCCCGAGGGGCTGATGTTGTTGAGCCCGCGGGGCTGGTACGATTTTGTGATATTGCTCGAGGGGCGGATTTGTTGATATATATATATATGGCCCAAGGGGCGATGTTTTACTTCACATTATTTACCTAAGAGATTTCATGTTTTTACCCGTTGAAAGGAGATTTTACTTGATTTCTCACTGATTTACTATTTGCGAATGATGTTTTAATGCTTCACTATAGAATGCCTTGTGCTTTGTGTGTTTTCTTACTTTCAGTCAATATTTATGCTTACTACTCACTGAGTTGGAGTACTCACATTACTCCCTGCACCATATGTGCAGATTCAGGCGTTGTTGGTTCCTCTCCGGAGTACTGATTCCTCCCGTCCAGGCGGTGATCCAGAGACTACGAGGTAGCTGTTGGCGTCTGTAGCCCCGTATTCTCTTTCATCCTGTTGTTTCTCTCTTCTTCAAACAATTGTGCCAGAGGTTGTATTTAGTAGACTTGTTATTAGGGTTCATAGTTGCTCATGACTGGTGACACCACGATTTGGGCAATAGTTGGGATGGTTAGCTATGTTTTTCGCAAATGATTGTTCTTAAACTATGCTTGTATTGTTTTCTCTTTAATTGACTGCTTAAAAATGAGATGAGATTTGAATTGGCCGGCCTTCTCTTCACGAGAGGCGCCATCACGACCGGGTTCGGGGTAAGGGTCGTGACAGGTTGGTATCAGAGCCTAGGTTACATGGGTCTGACGAGTCATGAGCGGGTTTAGTAGAGTCTCGCGGATTGGTACGGAGACGTCCGTATTTATCTTCCAGAGGCTGCGGAACCTTTTTTGGAAAACTTCATATTCTTGAAATTCTTGTCGTGCGAGCTTGTTGATCCAAGCACTAAAACTTCTGTTATCCTATTCTCTCACAGATGGTAAGGACGCGAGATACCGGACAAGGTGGACGACCGCCAGTGCCACCCACTGAGGCCACCAGAGGCCGTGGACGTGGTCGTGGTCATGGCAAAGGCAGAGCAGCGAGGGTAGCACCTGTTGATCCACCAGCTGCACCAGCTCAGGATCAGGCTCCAGTGGCACCGGCTCAGGCACCAGTTGTGCCTATCGTTATTCCAGGTCTTCAGGAGTCCTTGGCTCAGATATTATCAATTTGCACGGACCTAGCTCAGGCGGTCTCAGCCATCACGGCAGCAGCTACTTCACAGGCTGGGGGAGGCAATCAGACCCCTGCAGCTCGCACACCTGACCAGGCAGTGCAGGGGCCTCAGATGCCGGGGGTACCTCGAGCCCAGCCGGTTGCACCAGTTCAGGAGTTCATGGTACCAGTTATGCCAGATGATGAGCAGTGTCGTCTTGAGAGGTTTGGCAGACTCCAGCCTCCGTCATTTAGTGGTGCTGAGGGCGAGGATGCCTAGGGTTTTCTTAACAAGTGTCAGCGAATGCTCCGTACAGTCGGGATCCTTGAGTCTAGTGGTGTGGCATTCACCACCTTTCAGTTTACGGGAGCTGTCTTAACTTGGTGGGAGGCGTACGAGAGGCGTAGTCTAATTGATGCAGCGCCCCTTACTTGGCAGCAGTTCTCCGCTCTTTTCATGGAGAAGTATGTGCTGCAATCCCGCAGAGAGGAGCTGCATAGACAGTTCGAATGGTTGCGATAGGGGGATATGACTGTGTCGCAGTATGAGTCGAGGTTTTCTAACTTGGCTCGTCATGCTGTTTGGATGGTTCAGACTGATCGTGAAAGGATCAGGAGGTTTTTGGATGGCCTTAACTATCATCTCCGTATTCTCATGACCAGGGAGAGAGTATTGGGTGCTACTTTCGAGGAGGTGGTTGATATAGCTCGCGAGGTTGAGACGGTTCACCGTCAGGAGCGAGAGGAGAGGGAGGCCAAGAGGCCTCGAGGATCGGGTAGTTACAGTGGTGCTCCTTCGAGGGCCAGTTTCAGCATTGTAGAGGTCGTTCCTTCAGCCTTGCTCAGCCAGCCCGTCTAGAGTACCGTGGGGCATCTGCAGGTCGTGGTTATCATGGGTTGCAGCAGGGCCAGTCATCACTCAGCGCCCTTCTAGCTCGTGCTCCGTCAGCCCAGGGTCCTTCTATGCCGAGTGCACCTGCAAGATACTCCGGTGCGAGAGGTTCCCATCATTCCTCTTCTCCAGCACCAGGGAGCTGTTATGAGTGTGGCGAGATGGGAGGCAGTGTCCTGATCGTGGTGCTAGATCATCCCAGCAGAGGGGTCAGCCCTCGACTTCTGCTCCAGTTACTTTACCACCCGCCCAGCCAACTAGGGGTGGAGGTCAGGCAGCCAGGGACCGCCCCAGAGGGGGAGGTCGATCAGGCGGTGGCTAGGCTCGATTATATGCTATTCCAGGCAGGACAGATGCCAGTGCTTCAGATGCCGTCATTACAGATATTGTTTCAGTCTGCCACAAAGATGCATTTGTATTATTTGATCCCGGTTCCACCTATTCATATGTGTCCTCATATTTTGCTCATTATTTGTGTATGCCCAGGAGTTTCTTGCTTTACCTGTTCATGTGTCTACCTCGGTGGGCAATACTGCTATTGTAGACTGTGTGTACCAGTCATGTGTAGTGACTATTGGGAATCTGGATACACGAGTGGACCTATTGCTATTGAGCATGGTGGATTTTGATGTCATTTTAGGCATGGATTGGTTATCTCCGTGTCGTGCTATTCTAGACTATCATGCTAAGACAGTCACCTTGGCTATGCCGGGTGTGCCGCGAATCGAGTGGCGTGGTGTGACTGATTACATTCCTAGTAGAGTGATATCATTCTTGAAGGCACAGCGTATGGTTGGGAAGGGTTGCCTTTCATACCTAGCATTTGTGAGGGAAGTTGGAGCTGAGACTCCAAGAATTGAATCGATTCCAGTTGTGAGGGATTTTCCCAACGTATTTCCCGCAGACCTGCTGGGCGTGCCACCGGACAGGGATATTGATTTTGGTATTGACTTGGTGCCGGGCACTCAGCCCATCTCTACTCCACCGTATCGTATGGCACCAGCAAAGTTGAAAGAATTGAAGGAGCAACTTCAAGAACTCCTAGATAAGGGGTTCATTCGGCCTAGTATGTCACCTTGGGATGCACCGGTTCTGTTTGTGAAGAAGAAGGATGGCACGATGAGAATGTGCATTGATTACAGGCAATTGAACAAGGTAACAATCAAGAACAAGTATTCCTTGCCTCGCATTGATGATTTGTTTGACCAGCTTCAGGGAGCGCGAGTGTTCTCCAAGATTGATCTCCGTTCGGGTTATCACCAGTTGAAAATTAGGGATTCAGACATTCTTAAGACTGCTTTTCGGACTAGATATGGTCACTATGAGTTTCTTGTTATATCTTTCGGGCTAACCAATGCCCCAGCAGCGTTCATGCAGTTGATGAACAATGTATTTCGGCCTTATCTAGATTCGTTCGTTGTTGTATTTATTGATGATATTCTGGTGTACTCGCGTAGCCAGGAGGAGCACGCGGAGCATTTGCGAGTTGTATTGCAGAGATTGAGGGAGGAGAAGCTTTATGCAAAATTCTCTAAGTGTGAGTTTTGGCTCGGTTCAGTGGTTTTCTTGGGACACGTAGTGTCCAGCGAGGGTATACAGGTTGATCCAAAGAAGATAGAGGCGGTTCAGAGTTGGCCTAGACCGTCCTCAGCCACAGAGATTCGTAGCTTTCTTGGGTTGGCAGGCTATTATCACCGGGTTGTCCAGGGATTCTCATCCATTGCATCGCCCTTGACCAAATTGACCCAGAAGGGTGCTCCATTTGTATGGTCGGACGAGTGCAAAGAGAGCTTTTAGAAGCTCAAGACAGCCTTGACCACAGCTCCAGTATTATTTTTGCCATCAGCTTCAGGTGCATATACTGTGTATTTTGATGCTTCGAGAGTTGGGATTGGTTGTGTATTGATGCAGGAGGGTAAAGTTATTGCTTATGCTTCTCGTCAGTTGAAGCCCCATGAGAAGAACTACCCCGTGCATGATTTGGAGCTGGCTGCCATAGTCCATGCACTGAAGATTTGGAGGCATCGGCGATGATGGGGTGTTGAGGATGCAGGGCCGAATTGGTGTACCCAATGTGAATGGGCTTCGGGAGTTGATTCTGGAGGAGGCCCATAGCTCGCGGTATTCCATTCATCCGGGTGCCGCGAAGATGTATCAGGACTTGAGGCAACACTATTGGTGGAGAAGAATGAAGAAAGATATTGTGGGATTCGTAGCTCGGTGTCTCAACTGTCAACTGGTAAAATGTGAGAATCAGAGACCGGGTGGCCTGCTTCAGCAAATGGCTATTCTCTAGTGGAAGTGGGAGCAGATTACTATGGACTTTGTTGTTGGACTTCCACGGACTTTGAAGAAGTTCGATGCCATTTGGGTGATTGTGGATCGGCTGACCAAGTCCGCGCACTTCATTCCTGTGTGTACTACCTATTCTTCAGAACGGTTGGCAAGGATTTATATCCGAGAGATTGTTCGGCTGCATGGTGTTCCTGTTTCTATTATTTTAGATAGAGGTACCCAGTTCACTTTGCAGTTTTGGAGAGTCGTGAAGAGGGAGTTGGGTACTCTGGTGGAGTTGAGCACAGCATCTCATCCTCAGACGGATGGGCAGTCCGAGCGTACCATTCAGATACTGGAGGACATGTTACGTGCATGTGCTATTGATTTCGGAGGTTCATGGGATGAGTTTCTACCGCTTGCAGAGTTTGCTTATAATAACAACTACCAGTCGAGTATTCAGATGGCTCTGTATGAGGCTCTGTATAGGAGGCGGTGTAGATCTCCGGTTGGTTAGTTCGAGCCCGGTGAGGCTAGGCTATTGGGGACTAACTTGGTTCAGGATGCTCTAGAGAAGGTGAAAACAATCCAGGAGAGGCTCCGTACAATGCAGTCGAGGCAGAAGAGTTATGCCGATAGGAAAGTCCGAGATGTGTCCTACATGGTTGGTGAGAAGGTCTTGCTGAAGGTTTCGCCCATGAAGGGTGTTATGAGATTCGGGAAGAAAGGAAAATTGAGTCCTCGGTTCATTTGGCCATTTGAAGTGCTTCAGAGAATTGGGAGGTGGCTTATGAGCTTGCTTTGCCACCCAGCCTGTCGAGTGTACACCCAATATTTCATGTTTCTATGCTTCGGAAGTATATTGGGGATCCATCTGATATCTTGGACTTCAGCACAATTCAGTTGGACGATGATTTGACCTGTGATGTGGAGCTAGTGGCGATTTTGGGTCGTCTGGTTCGGAAGTTGAGGTCAAAGGATATAGTTTAAGTGAAAGTGCAGTGGAGAGGTCGACCCGCGGGGGAGACTATCTGGGAGACTGAGCGTGAGCTGCGGAAGTCCAACAACAAAGTCCTTAAGTTAAGAATTAAAGATTTGGAGGTCAATCTGATGTTGGAATTCGATAATTTTTTTATGGTTAAACTCGTTGGGAGATAAGGAACCCGTTGATGTGAAGACTTTTGAGCTTCGAGAAGTGGGCCCGGGGCTCGATTTTTGCTAATTTCGTAATTTCTTAGTATTTTTCGATTGTTTTGCTTGGGCTTTGTTCCCTCAGCGTATTGTGACGTATTAGTTCTGATTTTGGATAGATTCGACGCGCGTGGAGGCCGATTCCAAGGTCAAAGGCGTCGCGGGCTAGGGGTTTAGCTTGTTCGAGGTGAGTAGTGATTATAAATGATGTTCTGAGGGTTTGAAACCCCGGATTGTACATCGTAGTGCTATATAGAGGTGAGGCACACGCCCAATGATGAGCGTGGAGTCGTTTACTACTAGGGATTGCGACTTGGTCCATCCCGATTGATGATTTTACCGCGTATTTGACTGAAACTCATTTGTTATCATTATGATTGGGCTGATTGTCATGTTTGGGCTTTGTGCCAATTAATTGAACCCTTCAAGGATTTTTATCATTGTTTCCTCACTATTTCGATTTATTACTTGAACTCAGTCATGCTGTTTACACCGTTTTACAACTTAGCCACTTTTACTCAGTCTTGAGACTTAAATAATATTTTAAATGATGTTTTGGGTTGAGGACTACTGTTTTGCTATGCCCGAGGGGCTTGTGATGATTTTTCTGACTGAGTGCGGCCGAGGGCTAGATGTGAGATTTTACTGAGTCTATGAGGCCGAGGGCCTGAGATACCTTATGTGCCACGAGGTGGCTTGTGATTGATATGAGGCCGATGGCTTGAGATACTATATATACGCCACGAGGTGGCTTGATTGATATGAGGCCGAGGGCCTAGATATGTGCCACGAGGTGGCTTGATATTGCACTTGGGCCGTAAGGGGCCCCTCCCTGAGTCTGTACACCCCCAGTGAGCGTGGGTACCCATTGTGATGTGAAATATAGCCTGAGGGGCTGATATTGTATTACGTGATAGCCCGAGGGACTGATGTTGTATTTTGTAATAGCCCGAGGGGCTGATGTTGTACTATGTGATAGCCCGAGGGGCCGATACTATTCCATGTGATAGCCCGGGGGCCGATATTGTTTTGAGATTTGAGCCCGAGGGGCTGGTACGGTTTTATGATATTGCCCGAGGAGCGGATTTGTTGATATATATATATGGCCCGAGGGGCGATGTTTTACTTCACATTATTTACCTAAAAGATTACATGTTTTTACCTGTTGAAAGAAGATTTTACTTGATTTTTCACTGATTTACTGTTTGCGAATGATGTTTTAATGCTTCATTATAGAAGGCCTTGTGCTTTATGTGTTTTCTTACTTTCAGTCGTTATTTTTGCTTATTACTCACTGAGTTGGAGTACTCACATTACTCCCTGCACCATGTGTGCAGATTCAGGCGTTGTTGGTTCTGCTCCGGAGTACTGATTCCTCCACTCCAGGCGGTGATCCAGAGACTACAAGGTAGTTGTTGGCGTCCGCAGCCACGTATCTCTTTCATCTTGTTGTTCCTATGTTCTTCAAAAATTTTGCCAGGTATTGTAATTAGTAATCTTGTTATTAGGATCTTTAGTTGCTCATGACATTGTGACACCCCGGTTTGGGTTGTAGTCGGGATGGTTAGCTATACTTTCTGCGAATGATTGCTATTATACCATGCTTGCATTGTTTTCTTGTTAATTAACTTATTAAAAAAATGAGATTTTGTTTGAATTGGCTGACCTTGTCTTCACGAGAGGCGCCATGACGACCGGGTTCGGGGTAAGGGTTGTGACACTTAAAGTATATAAAGGCTTATAATAAATCTTGTAACAAATACATGTAACTTCTGTTCCTGGCATGTAATCACAACTATGAAGTTTCATACTTAATATCAAAGCATTTAAAGAGTTTTCATCATTCAAAGAAATATGTAAGTTAGGATATGCATTAAAATATACAGGATCATATGCCAAACTGGTTTGTATTGTCTCTATAAGGGACTGTTTCCAATTTTGGTTTCTGCCATCTCTTAGAGTTGCTATGAAACTTTCAGGTAAGCCTCTTAACGTAAGCGGCTTGAAGGCAACTTGTATTAAGCCAAATGCAAAAAATCTACGATTTTCGCTATTAGGGGTTAAATCATTTTCAGATAATAATCTAAAAGTAGCATGGTCATTATCTACTGTGATAGTCTGTCAATAGTTTTAACTATCTGTTTTGAACCTAATTTTTCAAATGTACCTAGTTGGTATATAACCTTTGGTTGGATTCTAGGAATCGTCCATTTATTGAGAAGGTCTAATTGTTGAGGCATATCATATTCTTCCTTCTTACTGTTTTTAACAGTAGTTTGCTTCCCTAATGATATTCATTAGAAAAAATTGTGTTGAACTTAGCACCTAGTTCTATCCTTTCACGTGGCTCTGATACCACATGATATTATCGGATCACTTCAACGGAGCTACAGGGAACCTTTTACAGAGACACCAGCCCTGTCAAGCTGCAGTTCTGTCAAGCAAACCCTAAACCACGGTCCTCTTTTTAACCCTTCAACATGCTCTCCTAGCTAATACTGGTTCTTGAGGACCACCGGTTATGCTGCCATAACCAGGGTTTACTGCCTAGACTTTGAACTGCCTGGGCTCTATCGTCTCAATCTTAGAACCGTCGGGTGATACAGTATAAAATAAATACCATAACATGCCTAAGAATAGTCTAGTATGCATAAGTTCAACAGTTCAATATTTAGCCTATCATTTAGGCTAAATGATTATCTATGTTATATAAGAACTAAAATTAAAAGATACCTGAGACTGCCGAGGTTGTGGCCAAGTAACCTTTTTTGATTTTATTTCGAATAATAATTGAACAAAGAGAAAATGTTTTTACAAAGAGAGAGAGAGAGAGAGAGGGAGTTCCTAACTGGCTCCCGAAAAGCCTATCTCTTTCTAACGAATTGAGATCCTTATATAATAGATCTGACTAAAACAAATAAAAAATTAAATAGTAAAATGGCCAACAAAATAATTATATCATGGACGACAAAGAAAAAGCTAAACGAGAAACGAACAAATTACTTTACAAAATTAGATTCCTGACAACCTCTCGTGGTGGGGTCAGATACTTTAATAAAGTTTTTTGGCTGTGTTACCCCAATTATTTGATGGTGTGGCCTTCAATGTCTTTTTTCAGGCTTTACCTTTTCCTTTGTCATTTCTAACGGAAGATTCTTTCACTCCTTCCTTAATTTTCTTTAGGAATTCTTCAATTTAATCTAAAATTGACCTATTCTTATTGGCTTTCTTGGGCTTCTCCTGCCAAACATGTTTCTTCATCTGTAGTGTTTCCCATCGAAGCCATTGAAACATCATCTGACATTTCAACTTTGAAATCTTTTACTAGATCACTTTTTATCTCTTCAAAATAGGAAGAAATTTCTTTTTAGAGATAGCTCCTTTTTTCATTTGAAGTCGTCTGGTAACTTGCTGGAATGAACTCAATTCTTCCATTTCAAAATTGGTCGTCTTTTCTTGTGTGCTATAAGCTTTAATCTTCTTTTCAATTTCTTCAATAATCTCCCGACCATGAATTTTTCCTATTTGGTATGATTGAAGTAATTTGCTTTGGAATTTCGTATAGAAAACTCTGTTTAAGCATGGGAATCCTTCCCTGGTCTGACTGACTTCTACATCCCATTCCATAGTCCATGGAATAGAGAATTCTATGAGAAAATACATTATTGCTATGCCATCAAAAAAGATATTATCTTTTTGTAATGCAATAATTTTGAAAGATATATCTACCCATTGAGTATATAAACTCTAAAAAATTGGCGGTAGTATTTCCAAAGATGGACCATATGATATCCACCATTTACAGAACAAATTTGGTAGCTGTTGTTCAAACAAATTGGAACATAATTTTATGAACCAAGAGTGTTTCCCATTAGGATTCTCATATAAGAAAGTTTTATAAAAACTTTCGCTATAATCCCAGTAATTGAACTTTACCGAGACTTTCTGTTCAGAATGAGTATATTCTCTTTCCTTTAATGTACTAATTCTCCATTCATCTGTGGCTACTATCTTATTTATTATAATCTTAGAGAATTATAAATTCTCTTTGTATTAGCTGGATAAAAATGCTGAATTTCAACTGAACCAGTAGATAAAAAGATTAGCTCATAATTCATCCTATATTTATAAGTAGTGGTAGCATATAATGTTGTATCAAAATACCTGGTCATGATTAGCCAGGGGTTATCCTTCCATTTTAGGTCGGATTGTTCTAAAAAAATTATTAACTCTTTTTTCCCTTTCTCATTATAAACCTCAATGCTATCACGGCTATCATCTGCCAATGCTGAGTAATATGATGGATGATTGTTGTTTGTGCCTTGTTTGGATTTCATAAAATCTAAAAATTCTTTGTACTTTGGGTGGTCTGTATTAAGATCTGATGTTTCAGTGATATTGGCAGCTATTAGCTGCTGATTTCCTATTTGGGCTAGGATATTTTCTCTACCATAGGAATATTCCGGTTTTCTTCCTCGTCCCTCCTCAAGGAGGCCTATATGCAGGTCTCATAAAATGTCAAAAGATTAAAATAGTTATTAACTCAAAAATTCTCTAGTAAGAAAGTCAGAGAGACTACTATCTGTCCTTTTTTTTTTTTATAAATAATCTCAAAATCAAATGGAGCTAACAAGGTTTGCCATTTTGCAAACATTTGTTTAGAAATATCATGTTTACAATCTTTATTAAAGATAAGTCTTGCTGTTTGGCAGTCAGTTTTTACTAAAAACTTATGATTTTATAAATCAGTCTGAAATTTTAATACACATTTTACTATAGCAAGGATTTCGTTAGCCACAGTAGCATAATTCTTTTGGGAATTATTTCATTCTCCCGAATAGAATGAAACAAGATATTCTTTCTCATTAGTCGGAGAACATTGTTTTAATATTCCACAAAATCCAATCTCCGAGTCATCAGTTTCAACTATTTTTGCCCAACTTGGATTAGCAAGTGTAAGACATGGAATGCTATTAACCTTCTGCTTATTTAGCCTGATTGTTGTAGTATGAGTATTAGTCCAGGCTTTCTGATTTTTCTTCAATCTTTCATAAAGAATTGACGTATCCTTACTAGGTCCTTTATGAAAGGAAAAATATAATTGAGGCTTCATAAAAACCTTTGGAGCTATGTTTTATCAGTTATCACATCAGGGAATTTGGATGCAAATTCAATGCTCCTTTGGATTGGAACTATTCTTCCATTCTGAATGTTATGACCTAAGAATCTTATATTAGTTTGGAAAAGGGTCATCTTTGGTTTGGAGATGACTAAACCATTTTGAATTATGATTTTTCTAAAATGACCCAAATGTTTAAAATGAATCTCAATATTTTTGAAAATTCTAAAACATCTGCAATATAAACAATCACAAAATTTGTATAAGGCATGAAAATATCATTCATAATTTTTTGAAATTCAGAAGCGCATTTTTTAAATCGAATGGCATAACATTCAATTGATATTGACCCATTGGGACATTGAAAGCAGCTTTATATCTATCTAACCAGATATCTGAATTTGCCAATAACTAAATTTCAAATCAAATTTTAAAAATATTATGGCGTCATGTAATCATCCAATAATTTTTTTAATTAGGGATTGGATATATTTTCCATTTTAAAGCCTTATTAAGAGGTTTATAATTAATAACTAACTTTGGAACTCCTCGTTCCTGTTCAGCATGTTTATTAACATAAAAAGCAGTACAAGACCATTTAGACCTTGATGGCCTTATAAGACCTTTCTGCAGCAAAGAACCAATTTCTTTATTGCATAATTCCAAATATTCTGAATTCATTTGGCAAAGTCAAGCTTTAGTAGGAATATTATCCTCCGAAAAGTCTTCTTCATAAGGAAGACTAACTATATGCCTTTTCCTATTCCAAAATTGGTTTGGATGGTCTCCAAAAATTTGTAAAACAAACTAATTTTTTAATAAATCAATTTTTTCAATGAGTTTAGGAGTTTTTAAATTATGTTCAACTGTAAGACTACAAATCTCATTTTAAAAAAAAATAAATTTGTATATTTTTTGCAATAATATTATTAGAAATGATCTCATTTAAAAATCTTTCGACTGGTTGAGTTATAAAATCGAAAGTAATTGCTTTTCCATTAAAAGTTCATGTGAAACTATAAGATGCCCAATTAGTAAAAGGAATTATATGGTGGATAAATGGGACTTCTAATATTATATCTTGGTTAATATCTTTTACTAAAATAAAACTTTCTGGTATACAGACATTGTTCTGGAAAATATAAGCTTTAGGTATTTTATGAGAAATGCCCATTTGGTGACCACTTGCATTTTTTAATCTATGATTAGTCTTATGAAAATATCTTGAAGGTATTACTCCTTTAATATAATTTAGATCAGCACCACTATCAAATAAAGCAATAAATTCTTTTTTGAAATTATAATCTATTAAAAGAATAAGTTTTATTAAAAACTTTTAAGTAGTAAATAGCTGAAGTTTCTGTAAAAACTCATTATTGGTCATATTAACAGTTCCTAGAAAATTATCTTTTACCCCATTCTTTGTATATGGTCCCTTTTGAGAAGGAATTTCATCAATATTAGGGCTTTTAGTATTGTTATCCTTAATATTGTCCACCTAATTAATTATATGGGACCTTAACTTTAGGTCTTTAATAACCCCGAGATGCTCTAGTAAGCTATCATTGGTCAGGATATTGACTTCTAAGTCCTTGAATTGAGAATAAATATTAAAAAACTCATCATCTATGTTGTTATTACAACACTGATCTTGATTCTGTTTGCAGGGTCCACATTCACATTCATCATCTGAAGGAAGGTATTCCTCCGCCTGTGGAGCCTTAGATCTTCATCAGTTGATGAATCTTTTTTATCACTATTCTCCGATGAGTTATCTCGAAAAGTATTTAATAGAATCTTGTATAAAGAGTCTTTAATATTATCATCTAGATCAAGGTTCTTAATTTTATCCCTAACCTTACAATCTCCAGCATAATGGCCTCTTCTGCTACGTTTGTGGCATGCAGTAGGATATTGGATTTTATAAAATCCTTTCTATGCTTATAAGCCTTTCTTCTCTTATCCCTCTTCTCATATCTGTTATCAAAAGATCCTCTATTCTTCCTTTTATACCTATAAGGTTCTTTTTTATCTTTCTTATGTCTATGAGACTTTTTATTTTTAGAAATATCGATGGCGAATTGTTCAAAAAATTCTCCTAACTGTTATCTTTCATCATGACGATGCTTCTTGATTTCCTGGCTTAACTTAATCTCATTACATAGAGCTAAGCCTTCTTGTGTGCATACACTAATAAGCTTTTCATAGGTATAACTATTATAATCTATACTCATTGCAGTTGCTCAAAAAGTTTTTCTAACTCTTTCAGCAAAGAGTGTTGGGAGTCCATCAATAAATTTGGACTTCCAGTGAGTGCTATTACACTCTGGTAATTCCGTTACCCTGGATAAGAAAACATCCTTATACCATCTAAAATTTGTCAATGTATTACATCTAAGATTTTGGAGCATGGTCCTTACAGTCTCACTATTGTCTGACCATCTTCTAGAGAAATGTTCGATAATATTAAGAATAAAGGAATATACAACGTTTTGAACATTCTGACTATCTTCTATTTTTACAGCTCCCATAATTTTTGCGCGCTACTTTTCCGTTAAATAATTGTCCCACCAGCCTTTTAATTGTCCAGTAAAACCTGCCACTATCATCTCAGCAATGATTTTTTCAGAATTCTTATTAACCTTGCAGATAATGTTGTACATAAGCATTCTATGTACTTGAGAATAAATTTGACGATCAGTTAAACCATCCATGTTCCGTTCATCGATTTATGTGCCACAATAGTTCTGGGAATAATGAGTAGCATCAGATTCCTCTATGAGTACATCTTGAGAAGTTGGCCTAGGATAGTAAAACATCCTTTGAACTTGTTTACGAGCAAACTTTTCTGA
This sequence comes from Nicotiana obtusifolia, assembly GCA_002018475.1. Taxonomy (NCBI): domain Eukaryota; kingdom Viridiplantae; phylum Streptophyta; class Magnoliopsida; order Solanales; family Solanaceae; genus Nicotiana; species Nicotiana obtusifolia. The sequence goes on along the minus strand of MCJB01034845.1, from coordinate 69,069 downwards.
GATTTTATTAATCTCATTAGAGAGTTTACTTTTCTCTCTTCATCAGATAAGTATTCTAAATTTAAAGAACTAATTTTAAATCCTTCAAATTTTTTATCTAATAAATTCTCCAGGCCTTCGAGACTTTTCATTTTAAAGTCTTTGACCTCAGGAGGTAGTTGGATACTTGCAGTAGCAATTTGCTCTTTACCTTTTGTAGTGTCCTTTCTAGATATTTTCTGGACTTCTGTTATTAATCTGTCCATTCTTTCATTAATTGAAGCTATCTGTTCACATAGAATATTAACATAAATATTAGTATAATTACTTTATCCTTTTCTCCCATTTGGAAAAATGTTTGTGAGGGAAATACAGATATAGTAATTACACCATTATTGAACTTGTAATCTCTTTCTAGCATGGAAATATAACCATCAACATATTTAGACATAAACCATGGCACAAAAACAATTATCTTATTGTGACTACTAATATCATTATAAAAATCATCTCGAAAGAATTTTATTTGTTTCTTATCAAAATTATCAAAAAATCAATTTTTGAAAAGTTCCCATCTGGGTTTTTTAAATTCTTCGTAAATCATTTTTCTCGCCGGTAAATCCGAACTAACATCTATTTGGTTTCTATCCATTTAAACCATTGGAAAAATCCATTTCAGATTCAGTTGGATCAGGAATAGCATTGGCAATATTATCAGTACTAATTTTTTTGACATCTACTCTATTATTTTCTCAAATTATTGATGTAGATGTTCTTGATGGAAAATCTACAGTATAATTAACATGTGAATTATAAGAGGTATTTGATCTTGTCAATCTAAATGAATAACTGATACTATCGGCCTGATCGGGTTCATTAAACCTGATCTTAACAGTTCCATCAGAAGTTTGTTGGACTTCTGTGATTTCACTGTTAATGTTATTTCGAGGAGCTATTGCCTCCTCAATGATCCATTCTTTGGGAAAATCTATTTCATCTCACTTAATAGGTCTTTTGGTAGTAACTTTAGACCTACCAAAATTAGTTTCTATTAGAATTGTTTCATTTTTGAAATCCACGATTTTGCACATAGGGTTTAAAGTATATAAAAGCTTATAATAAATCATGTAACAGATACATATAACTTCTGTTCCCGACACATAATCTTAATCTTGAAGTTTAATACTCAATATCAAAGCATTTAAAGAGTTTTCATAACTCAAAGAAATTTGTAAGTTCGGATATGCATTAAAATATACAGGACCGTAGGCCAAACTGGTTTGTATTGTCCCTATAAGGGACGTTTTCCAATTTTGGGGAGGATGTGACGACCTGGCCAGTCGTCTCATGAGTTACCGCTCCGTTTCTCCCATTTCTGCTTCATTATGCTTCGTTATCTGTGTTTTATGTGATCGAGTTGAGTAGCTTGCGTTCGGAGTGGATTTGGTAAGAAATGAGAAACTTAGTCTCTTTTAAGAAGGTTTAAGTTGAAAAAGTCAACCGGTTGTTGACTTATGAGTTAGAGGGCTCGGATGTGAGTTCCGATGGTTCGGTTAGCTTCGGGAGGTGATTTATGACTTAGGAGTGTGATCAAAATTTGTTTTGGAGGTCCGGTGTAGAATTAGGCTTGAATTGGTGGAATTAGTATTTTGGCGATTTCCGGTTGTTAGGCGAGATATTGATCCAAGGGTCAGAATTGAATTCTTAGAGTTGCTGTGGCTTCGTTATGTCATTTGGGATGTGTGTACAAACTTTCATGTCATTCGGACGTGGTTTGGTTGGGTTTTTGATCAAAGGAGTAATTTAGAAGATTTTGAAATTCTTATGCTTGAATCCGACGCGAATTTGGTGTTGTGATGTTGTTTTGAGCGTTCCGAAAAATGGAACAAGTTTGAATGATGTTATGGGATATGTTGGCATATTTGCTTGAGGTCCCAGTGGCCTCGGGTGAGTTTTCGGTGGTTAAACGGACTATTTCATCTTTGGAAAAATTGCAGATTTGTTTTTTAGCTTCACGTGTGCACCAGAAAATTTCTGGTGCGAGTAGTCCAGTTTGGAAGCTCATATCTTGTAATCTATAAGGAATCAGAAATATTTCAAAACATGAAAGTTGTAGCCCTGGCATTCTACTTTCCAGAAAGCTAAACCATTCATGATTTGGTTATTCTATGAGAATGTTATGATTGATCGAAGTTGGCTGGTGGAGCAATTTCGACAGAATTTTTTGATGCACTTTCCAAAAGGGGTTCTGAGCGTTTTAACAGAAGGTGTACAACAAGGTAAAATGGTAAGAGGATGTATAACCTGCACAACGCAAGATACAACTCGATGAAGCCTGGGCAGAATGTTTTTAAGTCTTATTGTCCGCCATTTTGGATATATTTTCACCCATAGTTGCTCATTTTGGAGGTTCTCGGAGGAAATTAACGAGGGATTCAAAGAGAATCGATTGGAGGTAAGACTTTCGGACCTAAAACTCGTTTATATTGTGAAATCTACCTAGAAAATCATTTAAGTCTTGCTAAAAATGGAAGAAATAGGGCTTGGGATTTTGAAATTCTAATTGGGTATTTGGAGGACCATTTGGGGTCGGATTTGAGAACTTTTGATATGTACGAACTCGTTGGGAGATAAGGAACCCGTTGACGTGAAAATTTCTGAGCTTCAAGAAGTAGGCCCGTGGCTCGGGTTTTTCTACTTTTGGAATTTTTGGTATTTTTCAATTGTATCCGCTTGGGCTTTGTCTCCTCAGCATATTGTGACGTATTCATTCTGATTTTTGATAGATTCGACGCGCGTGGAGTCCAATTCGAGGGGCAAAGGCGTCGCAGGCTAGGGATTTAGCCGGTTCGAGGTGAGTAGTGATTGTAAATGATGTTCTGAGGGTTTGAAACCCCTGGATTATACATCGTAGTGCTATGTTGAGGTGAGACACACGCTCGATGATGAGCGTGGGGTCGTTTACTACTGGGGATTGTTACTTGGTCCGTCCCGACTGATGATTTTTACCGCGTATTTGTCTGAAACTTATTTGTTATCATCATGATTTGGGATGATTGCCATATTTGGGCTCCGTGCCGATTATTTGAACCCTTCGGGGATTTTTATCACTGTTTCCTCACTATTTTGACTTAGTACTTGAACTCAGTCATGTTGTTTTCCACTATTTTACAACTCAGCCACTTTTACTCAGTTTTGACACCTAAACAATATTTTAATGATGTTTTTGGGCTGAGAACTACTGTTTTACTATGCCCGAGGGGCTTGTGATGATTTTCTGACTGAGTGCGGTCGAGGGCCAGATGTGAGGATATACTGAGTTATATGAGGCCGAGGGCCTTAGATACTTTATATGCCACGAGATGGCTTGTGACTGATATGAGGCCGAGGGCCTGAGATACTTTATATACGCCATGAGGTGGCTTGACTGATTTGAGGCCGAGGGCCTAGAATTGATGCCACGAGGTGGCTTGATATTACGCTTGGGCCGTAAGGGGCCTCTCCCGGAGTCTATACACCCCCAGTGAGCGCGGGCACCCATTGTGATGTGAGATATTGCCCGAGGGGCTGATATTGCCCAAGGGGCTGGTGCTGTTCTGCGACATTGCCCGAGGGGCGAAATTGTTAATAAGGAGATTTTACTTGATTTCTCACTGATTTGCGAGTTGCATTGCAGAGATTGAGGGTGGAGAAGCTTTATGCAAAATTCTCTAAGTGTGAGTTTTGGCTAAGTTCAGTGGCTTTTTTGGGGCACGTAGTGTCCAGCAAGGGTAATCAGGTTGATCCTAAGATGATAGAGGTGGTTCAGGGTTGGCCTAGACCGTCCTCAGCCACAGAGATTCATAGCTTTCTTGGGTTGGCAGGCTATAATCGCCGGTTTGTTCAGGGATTCTCATCCATTGCATCGCCCTTAACCAAATTGACTCAGAAGGGTGCTCCATTTGTATGGTCGTACGAGTATGAGGAGAGCTTTCAGAAGCTCAAGACAGCCTTTACCACAACTCCAGTATTGGTTTTGCCATCAGTTTCAGGTTTATATACCGTGTATTGTGATGCTTCGAGAGTTGGGATTGGTTGTGTATTGATGCAAGAGGGTAGAGTTATTGCTTATGCTTCTCGTCAGTTGAAGCCCCATGAAAAGAACTACCCTATTCATGATTTGGAGCTGGCTGACATAGTTCATGCATTGATGATTTGGAGGCATTACTTGTATGGCGTATCTTGTGAGGTATTTACTGATCATCGCAGCCTTCAGCATTTGTTCAAGCAAAAGGATCTTAATTTGAGGCAGCGAAGATGGTTGGAGTTGCTAAAGGATTATGATATCACTATATTGTACCATCCGGGAAACGTCAATGTGGTGGCCGATGCTTTGAGCCGAAAGGCAGTGAGTATTGGGAGTTTGGCATATATTCCAGTTAGGGAGAGACCCCTTGCAGTTGATGTTCAGGCCTTGGCCAATCGGTTTGTGAGATTAGATATTTCGGAACCTAGTGGGGTGTTGGCTTGTGTGGTTTCTCGCTCTTCCTTATACGATCGCATCAGAGGGGGCCAGTATGACGATCCGCATTTGCTTGTCCTTAGGGAAAGAGTTCAGCATGATGATGCCAGAGATATGACCATTTGCGATGATGGAATATTGAGGATGCAGGGCCGGATTTTTGTGCCCAATGTGGATGGGCTTCGGGATTGATTATGGAGGAGGCCCATAGCTCGCAGTATTCCATTCATCCGGGTTCCGCGAAGATGCATCAGGACTTGAGACAGCACTATTGGTGGAGAAGAATGAAGAAAGATATTGTGGGATTTGTAGCTTGGTGTCTCAACTGTCAGCAGGTAAAATATGAGCATCAGAGACCGGGTGGCTTGCTTCAGCAGATGGTTATTCCCGAGTAGAAGTGGGAGTGGATCACTATGGACTTTGTTGTTGGACTTCCACGGACTTTGAAGAAGTTCGATGCTATTTGGGTGATTGTGGATCGGCTGACCAAGTCCTCGCACTTCATTCCTGTGTGTACTACCTATTCATCAGAGCGGTTGGCAGGGATTTACATCCGAAAGATTGTTCGACTGCATGATGTCCCAGTGTCTACCATTTTAGATAGAGGTAGTCAGTTTACTTCGCAGTTTTGGAGAGCCGTGCAGAGAGAGTTGGGTACTCAAGTGTGGTTGAGCATAGCTTTTCATCTTCAGACGGACAGGCAGTCCGAGCGTACTATTCAGATATTAGAGGACATGTTGTGTGCATGTGTTATTGATTTCAGAGGTTCATGGGATGAGTTTCTACCGCTTGCAGAGTTTTCTTATAACAACAACTACTAGTCGAATATTCAGATGGCTCCGTACGAGGCTTTGTAAGGGAGGCGGTGTAGATCTCCAGTTGCTTGGTTCGAGCCCGGCGAGGCTAGGCTATTGGGGACTTATTTGGTTTAGGATGCTCTAAAGAAGGTGAAAGTGATTCGGGAGAGGCTTCGTACAGCGCACTCGAGGCAAAAAAGTTATGCTAATAGGAAGGTTCGAGATGTGTCCTACATGGTCTGTGAGAAGGTCTTGCTGAAGGTTCGCCCATGAAGGGTGTTATGAGATTCGGGAAGAAAGGGAAATTGAGTCCTCGGTTCATTGGGCCGTTTGAGGTTTTTCGGAGGATTGGGGAGGTGGCTTATGAGCTTGTTTTGCCACCCAGCTTGTCGAGTGTGCACCCGGTATTTCATGTTTCTATGCTCCAGAAGTATATTGGGGATCCGTCTCATGTTTTGGCCTTCAGCACAGTTCAGTTAGATGATGATTTGACCTATGATATGGAGCCAGTGGCTATTTTGGGTCGTCAGGTTCGGAAGTTGAGATCAAAGGATATAACTTCAGTAAAAGTGCAGTGGAGAGGTCGGCCCGTGGAGGAGGCTACCTGGGAGACCGAGCGGGAGATGCGGAGAAGATATCCTCACCTATTTGAGGCTTCAGGTATGTTTCTTGACTCGTTCGAGGACGAACGTTTGTTTAAGTTGGGGAGGATGTGACGACTCGGCCTGTCGTCTCAGGAGTTACCGCTCCGTTTCCCCTATTTCTGCTTCATTATGCTTCGTTATCTGTGTTTTATGTGATCTAGTTGAGTAGTTTGCGTTCGGAGTGGATTTGGTAAGAAATGAGACACTTAGTCTCTTTTAAGAAGGTTTAAGTCAGAAAAGTCAACCGAATGTTGACCTATGAGTTTGAGGGCTCGGATGTGAGTTCCGATGATTCGGTTAGCTTTGGGAGGTGATTTATGACTTAGGAGTGCGATCGGAATTGGTTTTGGAGGTTCGGTGTAGAATTAGGCTTGAATTGGTGGAGTTAGTATTTTGGTGATTTCCAGTTGTTAGGCGAGATTTTGATCCGAGGGTCGGAATTGAATTCTGAGAGTTGCTATGGCTTCATTATGTCATTTGGGATGTGTGTGCAAACTTTCATGTCATTTGGACGCGGTTTGGTTGGGTTTTTGATCGAAAGAGTAATTTAGAAGATTTTGAAATTCTTAGGCTTGAATCTGACGCGAATTTGGTGTTGTGATGTTGTTTTGAACGTTCCGAACATTGGAACAAGTTTGAATGATGTTATGGGACATGTTAACGTATTTGGTTGAGGTCCCAGTGGCCTCGGGTGAGTTATAGGTGGTTAAACGGGCTTTTTCATCTTTGGAAAAATTGCAGATTTGTTTTTTAGCTTCACCTGTGCACCAGAAAATTTTTGGTGCGACTACTCCAGTTTGGAAGCTCATATATTGTAATCTATATGGAATCAGAAAAATTGCAAAACATAAAAGTTATAGCACTTTCATTCTAGTTTCCAGAAAGTTAAGCCATTCATGATTTGGATATTATATGAGAAAGTTATGATTGATCGAAGTTGGCTGGTGGAGCAATTTCGACAGTATTTTCTGATGCACTTTAGAAAGCTCATATCTCGGAATATATAAAGGGTTATATAGTGTACAACCTATCAAATGAAATATATATGAGTCTAGCATATAAATCTTTAAATCATTGATCATTTGGATACTTACACAAGGGGTTATGAGCGTTTTAACAAAAAGTGTACAGCAAGGGAAAATGGTAAGAGGATGTACAACCTGCACAGCGCAAGGTACAACTCGATGAAGCCTGGGCAGAATGTTTTTGAGTCTTCTTGTCCGCCATTTTGGGTATATTTTCATCTATAGTTGCTCATTTATATTGTGAAACCCACCTAGAAATCATTGAAGTCTTGCTAAAAATGGAAAAAATAGGGCTTGGGATTTTGAAATTCTAATTGGGAATTCGGAGGACCATTTGGGGTCGGATTTGAGAACTTTTGATATGTACGAACTCATTGGAAGATAAGGAACCCGTTGATGCGAAAATTTTTGAGCTTCGAGAAGTGGGCCCGGGGCTCGGGTTTTGCTTATTTCGAAATTTTTGGTATTTTTTGATTGTTTTCACTCGGGCTTTGTCCCCTCAGCATATTGTGACGTATTCGTTCTGATTTTCGATAGATTCGACGCTCGTGGAGTCCAATTCGAGGGGCAAAGGCGTCGCGAGCTAGGGATTTAGCCGGTTCGAGGTGAGTAGTGATTGTTAATGATATTCTGAGGGTTTTAAACCCCCGGATTGTACATCGTAATGCTATATTGAGGTGAGACACACGCTAGATGATGAGCGTGGGGTCATTTACTACTGGGGATTGTGACTTGGTCTGTCCCGATTATTGATTTTTACCGCGTATTTGTCTGAAACTTATTTGTTATCATCATTATTTGGGCTGATTGCAATATTTGGGCTTCATGCCAATTATTTGAACCCTTCGGGGATTTTCATCACTGTTTCCTCACTATTTTGACTTATTACATGAACTCAGTCATGCTGTTTTCCACTGTTTTACAACTCAGCCACTTTTACTTAGTTTTTAGACCTAAATAATATTTTAATGATATTTTTGGGCTGAGAACTACCGTTTTACTATGCCCGAGGGGCTTGTGATGATTTTCTGACTGAGTGCGGCCGAGGGCCAGGTGTGAGGATTTACTGAGTGATATGAGGCCGAGGGCTTGAGTACTTTATATGCCACGAGGTGGCTTGTGACTGATATGAGGCCGAGGGCCTGAGATACTTTATATACGCCACGAGGTGGTTTGACTGATATGAGGCCGAGGGCCTAGATTTGATGCCAAGAGGTGGCTTGATATTTGCGCTTGGGCCGTAAGGGGCCCTCCCGGAGTCTGTACAGCTCCAGTGAGCGCGAGTACCCATTGTGATGTGATATATAGCCCGAGGGGCTGATTTTGTACTAGGTGATAGCCCGAGGGGCTGATACTGTTCCATGTGATAGCCCGAGGGACTGGTATTGTTCTGAGATTTGAGCCCGAGCGGCTGGTGCTGTTTTGCGACATTGCCCGAGGGGCGGAATTGTTGATAAGGAGATTTTACTTGATTTCTCACTGATTTGCGAGTTGTATTACAGAGATTGAAGGAGGAGAAGCTTTATGCAAAATTCTCTAAGTGTGAGTTTTGGCTCAGTTCAGTGGCTTTCTTGGGGCACGTAGTGTCTAGTGAGGGTATTCAGGTTGATCCAAAGAAGATAGAGGTGGTTCAGAGTTGGCCTACACCGTCCTCAGCCACAAAGATTCGTAGCTTTCTTGGGTTGGCAAGCTATTATCGCCGGTTTGTTAAGGGATTCTCATCCATTGCATCGCCCTTGACCAAATTGACTCATAAGGGTGCTCCATTTGTATGGTCGGACGAGTATGAGGAGAGCTTTCAGAAGATCAAGACAACCTTTACCACAGCTCCAGTATTGGTTTTGCCATCAGCTTCAGGTTCATATACCGTGTATTGTGATGCTTCGAGAGTTGGGATTGGTTTTGTATTGATGCAGGAGGGTAGAATTATTGCTTATGCTTATCGTCAGTTGAAGCCCCATGAGAAGAACTACCCCGTTCATGATTTGGACCTGGCTGACATAGTTGCATTGAAGATTTGGAGGCATTACTTGTATGGCGTATCTTAATTTGAGGCAGTGGAGATGGTTAGAGTTGCTCAAGGATTATGATATCACTATATTGTACCATCCGGGAAAGGCCAATATGTTGGCCGATGCTTTGAGCCGAAAGGCAGTGAGTATGGGTAGTTTGGCATATATTCCAGTTGGGGAGAGACCCCTTGTAGTTGATGTTCAGGCCTTGGCCAATCGGTTTTGAGATTAGATATTTCGGAACCTAGTGGGGTGTTGTCTTGTGTGGTTTCTCGGTCTTCCTTATACGATCGCATCAGAGGGCGCCAGTACGACGATCCGCATTTGCTTGTCCTTAGGGACAGAGTTCAGCATTGATGATGCCAGAGATGTGACCATCGGCGATGATGGAGTGTTGTGGATGCAGGGCCGAATTTGTGTGCCCAATGTGGATGGGCTTCGGGAGTTGATTATGGAGGAGGCCCATGGCTCGCGATATTCCATTCATCCGGGTGCCGCGAAGATATATCAGGACTTGAGACAACACTATTGGTGGAGAAGAATGAAGAAAGATATTGTGGGATTTGTAGCTTGGTGTCTCAACTGTCAGCAGGTAAAATATGAGCATCAGAGACCTGGTGGCTTGCTTCAGCAGATGGTTAATCCCGATTAAAAGTGGGACTGGATCACTATGGACTTTGTTGTTGGACTTCCACGGACTTTGAAGAAGTTCGATGCTATTTAGGTGATTGTGGATCGGCTAACCAAGTCCGCGCACTTTATTCCTGTATGTACTACCTATTCCTCAGAGCGATTGGCAGGGATTTATATCTGGGAGATTGTTTGGCTGCATGGTGTCCCAGTTTCTATCATTTTAGATAGAGGTACTCAGTTTACTTCGCAGTTTTTGAGTGCCGTGCAAAGAGAGTTGGGTACTCAGGTGGAGTTGAGCATAGCTTTTCATCCTCAGACAGACGGGCAGTCCGAGCGTACTATTCAGATATTGGAGGACATGTTGCGTGCATGTGTTCTTGATTCGGAGGTTCATGGGATGAGTTTCTACCGCTTGCAGAGTTTGCTTATAACAACAGCTACTAGTCGAGTATTCAGATGGCTCCGTATGAGGCTTTGTATGGGAGACGGTGTAGATCTCCAGTTGTTTGGTTCGAGCCCGGCGAGGCTAGGCTATTGGGGACTGATTTTGTTCAGGATGCTCTAGAGAAGGTGAAAGTGATTCCGGAGAGGCTTCGTATAGCGCAGTCGAGGCAAAAGAGTTGTGCTGATAGGAAGGTTCGAGATGTGTCCTACATGGTTTGTGAGAAGGTCTTGCTAAAGGTTTCGCTCTTGAAGGGTGTTATGAGATTCGGGAAGAAAGAGAAATTGAGTCCTCGGTTCATTGGGCCGTTTGAGGTGCTCCGGAGGATTGGGGAGGTGGCTTATGAGCTTGCTTTGCCACCCAGCTTGTCGAGTGTGAACCCGGTATTTCATATTTCTATGCTCCGGAAGTATATTGGGGATCCATCTCATGTTTTGGACTTCAGCACGGTTCAGTTGGATGATGATTTGACCTATGATGTGGAGCCAGTGTCTATTTTTGGTCGTCAGGTCCGGAAGTTGAGGTCAAACAATATAGCTTCAGTGAAAGTGCAGTGGAGAGGTCGGCCCGTGGAGGAAGCTACCTGGGAGACCGAGCGGGAGATGCGGAGAAGATATCCTCACCTATTTGAGGCTTCAGGTATGTTTCTTGACTCGTTCGAGGATGAACGTTTGTTTAAGCTGGGGAGGATGTGACGACTCGGCCTGTCGTCTCAGCAGTTACCGCTCCGTTTCCCCCATTTCTGCTTCATTATGCTTCCTTATTGGTGTTTTATGTGATCGAGTTGAGTATTTGCGTTCGGAGTGGATTTGGTAAGAAATGAGACACTTAGTCTCTTTTAAGAAGGTTTAAGTTGAAAAAGTCAACCGAATGTTGACCTATGAGTTAGAGGGCTCGAATGTGAGTTCCGATGGTTCGGTTAGCTTCGGGAGGTGATTTATGACATAGGAGTGCGATCGGAATTGGTTTTGGAGGTTCGGTGTAGAATTAGGCTTGAATTGGTGGAGTTAGTATTTTGGCGATTTTCGGTTGTTAGGCGAGATTTTGATCCGAGGGTCAGAATGGAATTCCGAGAGTTGCTGTAGCTTCGTTATGTCATTTGGGATGTTTGTGCAAAATTTCATGTCATTCGGACGTGGTTTGGTTGGGTTTTTTTCAAAAGAGTAATTTAGAAGATTTTGAAATTGTTAGGCTTGAATCCGATGCGAATTTGGTGTTGTGATGTTGTTTTGAGTGTTCCGAAGTTTGGAACAAGTTTGAATGATGTTATGGGATATGTTGGCATATTTGGTTGAGGTCCCAGTGGCCTCGGGTGTGTTTTGGGTGGTTAAACGGACTATTTCATCTTTGGAAAAATTGCAGATTTTTTTTAGCTTCACCTGTGCACCCGAAAATTTCTAATGCGAGTAGTCCAGTTTAGAAGCTCATATATTGTAATCTATAAGGAATCAAAAAATTGCAAAACATGAAAGTTGTAGCTCTTGCATTCTAGTTTCCAAAAAGTTAAACCATTCATGATTTGGATATTCTATGAGAAAGTTATGATTGATCGACGTTGGCGGGTGGAGCAATTTTGACAGAATTTTATGATGCACTTTAGAAGCTCATATCTAAGAATATATAAAGAGTTATATAGTGTACAACCTATCAAATGAAAGATCTATGAGTCCAGTTTATAAATCTTCAAATCGTTGATCATTTGGATATTTCCACAAGGGGTTATGAGCGTTTTAACAGAAGGTGTACAACAAGGGAAAATGGTAAGAGGATTTACAACCTGCACAGCGCAAGGTACAACTCGATTAAGCCTGGGCAGAATGTTTTTAAGTCTTCTTGTCCGCCATTTTGGGTATATTTTCACCCATAGTTGCTCATTTTTGGAGGTTCTTTAAGGAAATTAACGAGGGATTCAAGGAAAATCGATTGGAGGTAAGAATTCGGACCCAAAACTCGTTTATATTGTGAAATCCACCTAGAAAATCATTAAAGTCTTGCTAAAAATGGAAGAAATAGGGCTTGGGATTTTGAAATTCTAATTGGGTATTCGGAGGACCATTTGGGGTCGGAATTGAGAACTTTTGATATGTATGAACTCGTTGGGAGATAAGGAACCCGTTGATGTGAAAATTTCTGAGTTTTGAGAAGTGGGCCCGGGGCTCGGGTTTTGCTAATTTCAGAATTTTTGGTATTTTTCGATTGTTTTCGCTTGGGCTTTATCCCTTCAGCATATTGTGACGTATTCGTTCTGATTTTGGATAGATTCGACGCGCGTGGAGGCCGATTCGAGGGGCAAAGGCGTCGCGGGCTAGGGATTTAGCCTGTTCGAGGTGAGTACTGATTGTAAATGATGTTCTGAGGGTTTGAAACCCCCGGATTGAACATCGTAGTGCTATATTGAGGTGATAAACGCGCTCGATGTTGAGCGTGGGGTCGTTTACTACTGGGGATTGTGACTTGGTCCGTCTCGATTGAAACTTATTTGTTATCATCATTATTTGGGCTGATTGCAATGTTTGGGCTTCGTGCCAATTATTTGAACCCTTCGGAGATTTTTATCACCGTTTCCTCACTACGTTGACTTATTACTTGAACTCAGTCATGCTGTTTTTCACAGTTTTAAAACTTTTACTTAGTTTTGAGACTTAAATAATATTTTAATGATATTTTTGGGCTGAGAACTACTGTTTTACTATGCCCGAGGGGCTTGTGATGATTTTCTGACTGAGTGCGGCCGAGGGCCTGATGTGAGGATATACTGAGTGATATGAGGCCGAGGGCTTGAGATACTTTATATGCCACAAGGTGGCTTGTGACTGATATGAGGCCGAGGGCCTGAGATAGTTTATATACGCCACGAGGTGGCTTGACTGATATGAGGCCGAGGGCCTAGATTTGATGCCACGAGGTGGCTTGATATTGCGCTTGGGCCGTAAGGGGCCCCTCCCGGAGTCTGTACACCTCCAGTGAGCGCGGGTACCCATTGTGATGTGATATATAGCCCAAGGGGCTGATATTGTACTATACGATAGCCCGAGGGAGTGATACTGTTCCATGTGATAGCCCGAGGGGCCGGTACTGTTCTGCAATATTTCCCGAGGGGCAGATTTGTTGATACTGAGCCCGAGGGGCGATCTTCTATCTTTTTACTTCACATTGTTTACCTAAAAAATTACATGTTTTTCCTGTTAGAAGGAGATTTTACTTGATTTCTCACTGATTTACTGTTTTCAAATGATGTTTTACTGCTTCATTATAGAATGCCTTGTGGTTTACGTGCTTTCTTACTTTCAGTCGTTATTTATATTTGTTACTCACTGGGTCGGAGTACTCACATTACTCCCTGTACCATGTGTGCATATTCAGGCGTTGTTGGTTCTGCTCCGGAGTGCTGACTCCTCCCGTCCAGGCGGTGATTCAGAGACCACGAGGTAGCTGTTGGCGTCCGCAGCCCCGTATCTCCCTGATCTTATTGTTTCTTTGTTCTTCAAACAGTTGTGTCAGATATTGTATTTAGTAGACTTGTTATCAGGATCCATAGTTGCTCATGACTTGCGACACCCCGGTTTGGGCTGTGTTGGTATGGTTTCTATTATGGTTAACTATATTTCCGCGAATTATTGCTATTAAATCATGCTTATATTGTTTTCATGTTAATTAACTTCTTAAAATGAGATTTTGGTTAAATTGGCTGGCCTTGTTTTCACGAGAGGCGCCATCACGACCAGGTTCGGGGTTAGGGTCGTGACATATTTCCCCATTCATCTGAGTCTATTAATTTCTTTATAATAATCTTAGAGAAATTATAAACTCTCTATGCATTATCTGGATAAAAATGCTGAAATTTATTTGAATCAGTAGATAAAAGGATTAGCTCATAATTCATATTGTATCTATAAGCACTGGTAGCATATGATGTTGTATCAAAATACCTGGTCATCGTTTGCCAGGGGTTATCCTTCCATTTCAGATCGGACTGTTCTAAAAGAATTATTAACTCTTTTTGCCCTATCTAGTTATAAACCTCAATGTTATCATGGCTATCATCTGTAAATGCCGAGGAATATGATGGAGGATTGTTGTATGTGTTTTGGTTGGATTTCATATAATCCTCAAGGATAAAATTAAGAACTTTGATGTCACGACCCGAATCCCAAACCCTATCAGGATGGCGCCTCTCGTGAAGACAAGCCCAGCCAATTCAAACTATAACTCGATTTAAGTAGTTAAGACAGTACTTACATATTTTAATAATAGCAAATTGCTGAAACATACCATCCTGACAACAGCCCAAACCGGGGTGTCACAATGCAATGAGCAACTAATGAAATCCTAATAATAAGATTACTATTACAATATCTCTGGCACAATTATTTGAAGAAAGTGGAAACAACAAAATAAAAGAGATACGGGGCTACGGACGCCAACAGCTACCTCATAGTCTCTGAATCCCCGCTCTGACAGTCGTAGTCAATGCCTCAGAGAGGAATCAATAACGCCTGAATCTGCACACATGGTGCAGGGAGTAATGTGAGTACTTCCAACTCAGTGAGTAATAATCATAAATAATGGCAAAAAGCAGAAACCACACACAAGCACAAGGCAATCCATATTGAAGCAATAAAACATCATTAAAATAATAAATCGGTGAGAATCAATGGGTACCCTGCGCTCACTGGGGTACAACATCGCCCCCCGGGCAATATCCTAAAACAGTATCAGCCCCTCGGGCATATCACATGGTACAACATCGGCCCCTCGGGATCATCACATCACAATATCAGCCCCTCGGGCTATATTTTCCGTATCACAATGGTTACCCTGCGCTCACTGGGGTGTACAGACTCCAGGAGGAGCCTCTTACGGCCCAAGCGCTATATCATATCTCGTGGCGGCGTGCCACCCGATCCAATTTACATCATATCCCGTGGCGGTGTGCCACCCGATCCCATTTATATCATATCTCGTGGCGGCGTGCCACCCAATCCAATTTACATCACATCCCGTGGCGGCGTGCCACCCGATCCAATTTACATCATATCCTGTGGCGGCGTGCCACCCGATCCAATTTACATCACATCCCGTGGCGGCGTGCCACCCGATCCTATTTATATCATATTTAAAATGTCATTTAAATCTCAAAACTGAGTAAAAGTGGCTGAGTTGTAAACAGTGGAAAACAACATGACTGAGTTCAAGTAATGAATCAAAACAGTGAGGAAACAGTGATAAATACCCCCGAAGGGTTCAATTAACAGGCACGAAGCCCAAATATGGCAATCAGCCCAAAACATGATGATATCAAATAAGTTTCAATCAAATATGTAGTAAAATCATCAATCGGGACGCACCAAGTCTCAATCCCCAGTAGTAAACGACCCCACGCTCATCATCGAGCGCGTGCCTCACCTCAATATAGCACTACGATGTGCAATCCAGGGTTTCAAACCCTCAGAACATCATTCACAATCACTACTCACCTCGAACCGGCTAAATTCCTAGCCCGCGACGCCTTTGGCCCTTGAATTGGTCTTCGCGCACGTCGAATCTATCCAAAATTAGAACTAATATGTCACAATATGCTGGGTTAACAAAGCCCACGCGAAAATAATCAATAAATACTAAGAAATTCTGAAATTAGCAAAACCCGAGTCCTGGGCCCGCTTCCTGAAATTCAGTAATTTTTACCTCAACGGGTTCCTTATTTTACCACGAGTTCAACCATACAAGATTTATCGAATTCCGACATCGGTTCGACCTCTAAGTCTTAAAATCTAAACTTAAGGATTTTTCACAATTTTCTCCAACTTAAATCACCAATTAAATACTAGAATGGCAATAGATTTGGGTAATTTGACTAAGTTTGAGTTAGGATCACTTACCCCGATGTTTTCCTTAAAAATCTTCCAAAAATCTCTTCAAGATTAGTTGCAATCCAAGTTCTATGGCTCCAACTATATTCAAGATGGACAAACTCCTTCTTTTAAGAATTTACCCAAGAAAATCTCCTTTGGATATAGTTTTGAGGTTGATTTGTTGTGCTTTTGTGGTGTTTGGAGGTGTTTCTCTTCGTGGATAACAAAAATGGGTTTTGCATGGCAAATGGTGTAGCAGCCCAGGCCACCGCTTGTAGAAATTGTCCGCTTTGGAGCCTTCGCCCCTCACAGTTTTAAAACGCGTCTACAAGGGAGAGGTATCCAAGCCCTTATAAGGCACTCTTCGTTCTCCTCTCCAACCGATGTGGGATTCGCCTATACCAATGTGGGATTTGACTAAGGCAAGCCTTTACACTCACCCCCCCTTGGGACTCAGCGACCTCGCTGAGGTTTGCCCTACCATTGGGTTTGCCCGACCACCGGCCCGGCACCGGCTCTAATACCAACTGTAACAGCCCAGGCCACCGCTTGTAGAAATTGTCCTCTTTGGAGCCTTCGCCCTTCACGATTTTAAAACGCGTCTACAAGGGAGAGGTATCCAAGCCCTTATAAGGAACTCTTCGTTCTCCTCTCCAACCGATGTGGGATTCGCCTATATCAATGTGGGATTTGCCTAAGGCAAGACTTTACACTGGAGGGTGTTACAACCCATATTTGTACACGTTAGATTACGCCGTAAGATAGTCTACATAGGTACGAGAAGAGATTACCTTTGAGATAATAAGAGTTTAGTCCTATTAGTCTTAAATGATGCAAGGGTGTATAAGGGTGGTTAACAAGTATTAGAAGATAAACGAGATAAGGATGTTGTAACTCGTATTTTTGGGTAAATCGAGAGGTGATTAACATTACCAAGACGTCATGTTTTAAGGTATTTGAATCATATTATATCCGTTTCATAAGTCTTGAAGTCAAATGAGTTATGAAACAAAAGTCGACAAAAGTTGTCGCAACTTAGGTTCACAATTTTACTTAAACGTTAGGTCAAATATTTCTGAGCTTTTCTCCCAATTTACAAGTATTTACTGGGTGATCTACCTACCAAATTAAATTTCTATGAGTCTAGTTTCCAACGCATCAAACCGTTTGTCAATACGATCTCGGAGTATTGAGATAATTGTATTTCCGCAGACCTGCGCAGATTGGTAGGTGACAAGTAGGTGCATCACCTACTTGCCAAAATTAGGGGACAAAATTAAAAGTCCCAAAGTCGGCCAAGAGAGGAACTTTAAGGGATTTTTAACTCAGTTATTTTACTATTATTTCAGACCTTCAAAACCAAAATTGAACCCCTTCAACCCCTCCCCAAAAATCTCAGAAGAACCCTAATCGATTTTCCCTCGCTTTCAAGTTCTAATTGGGGGTGAAACCTAGAGTTTGAAGAACCAAGGCAAGGGCTGAGTTATTCAACAAGTAAGGTGAGTTTACTTCTCTCTTTCATAAATTTCTTTTCTACTTTTAATTCTTGGTAACTCGTTCTATACATGTAAGAACTCACGGGACGGTGATCGGAAGCCGTGAGTTCGAGTTATTCACTTGTAGCGGACTGTTTTGTGGACTGTTTTGTGTTGCTGTTAGGCTGCATGTTTTACTACTGTTTTGTGGAGTTTTGGAGGAGGAAGGGTGTGGAGAAACACAATATAGATTTAGGGTTGTGGGCTGATAGTTGTTCGTAACATTTCCGGGTCGTTTGACAAGACTATGGTGGCCATCGTATGTATAAAGTGATTGACTTGTGCGTGGATTGTCTTAGGAGGCTTAATATGATTATTATTGATGTTGTTTGGGCTGTTTGGTGATTGTGTGGACTTGTGGGAAGTCATATATATAGGGGAGGTGCTGTCCGTTTTATCGCAAAATAAGTTACAGTCGATACATAATAGTTACAACGCTTAAACGATAACGGTAGTGTCATATCTCTTATTGTAGACAAAGGAGTCGTGGAATATTAATAGCTTGAGGTTGGGAAGTATATACAAGGCATGTGAGACTGTCCTTTTTCTTCTTTTGCACTACTCAGATTGTACAAAATGCAATGAACGAGCCCCAAAGATACTCTACTCTTAGAAGGTAGTAGTACTTATATTGTTTCCCCCTTATGGGAGGATTGATGTTGGTGTTATTTATTTGACCTTGCGCCAGTCCGAAAGGTTGAAACTGTGATTCCAATGAGTCCAGCATGCATTATCTATTTTACTCTACCGAGCCGCGCTATAGTCGGCCGGGAAGGCACCTATTGTGCAACTATATATATATATATGTTTTGCACTACTTAGTCGCGCTATGGACGACAACTATTTTACTTTACCACGCCGCGCTATAGTCGGCCAGGTAGGCACCTATTGTGCAACCACTGATCAGTTGGGTATGATGAAGATGAGACCCATAGAGGCATATGTATATGATGATGATAAGGCCCGCAGAGGCGTATGTATATGATGATTTTAAAAAGGATATATATATATATGTACATGCATGTGCACATCAGGTATCTCATGGTTAGTCGCCCTCAGAGGCATTCAGACGGTATAGATTTTATGTTTCTTATTCCGCTACATGTTACTGTTCTTATGTTATGTTTTCCCGTCTTACATACACAGTACTTTATCCGTACTGACGTCCTTTTATTTGTGGACGTTGCATGTCGTGCTGCAGGTCCGGACAGACAGATAGACGAGGTTCCCCCACCACGGTAGGCTGTCCAATTCAGCGGATATTGGCGAGATCCATTCTTCGGACTTGCCGTAGTCTGGGTATGCATTTTGTTATAGGTATTATGGGCATGTCGGGGCCCTGTTCTGACACAGGTTGCATCATGTATGTTCCAGTAGAGGCTTATAGACAAGGGGTGGGTTTAGGTATAGTTGGATTGCCTGGTCGGCAAATGTATTTTGTTGTACAGCTTTTGCATCGCAGCCTTAAGGGCCATGTTATATACACGTATGTTCATGTTATTGTATGTTATTTCAATTGATCATGATCATGATCATGGTTTTCTATTCATACTGGCATCGTCGACCTTATAGATAACAAGGAAGATAAGGTGAAAGGTACGCCGGCACTCGGCGAGTAGGGTCCGGGTGCCAATCGCGACCCTCCGGCTTGGGTCGTGACAAATGGGTACTGATTTCTATTTATAAAAGGGTCAAAAATCGAGACAAAAACGCCCCTGTCAGGCCTAAAATGCGATCGCATATCTGTCGCATAACAGATATGCGGTCCGCATATTTGACACGACCATCGCAAAGGTAACCCTAGCCTTCACCGCAATTCAGCATGAAGCATAGTTTGCGGTCCGCATGTCAAGAATGCAACCGCATTATTGACCGCATTTTCGACATTGGTTTTTGTCCAGAAATCTGTCTCGGTCTGCGGTCTCAGTGTAGTGAATATGCGGTCCGCATTTCAGAAATGCAACCGCATTCTGACCGCATTCTTGACACGAATCTTGCCCAGAAATCTAGTTGAGTTTGCGACCTCACTGTGGGATATGCGGTCCGCATTTGAGAAATGCAACCGCATTTTGACTCTGGTTTTTCTACAGATTTTTCATTCCAACGATGAAATGGTCCGTTTAACCACCCAAAACTCATCTGAGGCCACTGGAACCTCAGCCAAAACATGCCAACATATCCCATAACATTATTCGAACTTGTTCCAACCTTCGGAACGCTCAAAACAACCTCTCAACGCCAAATTCGCGTCGGATTCAAGCCTAAGGATTTCAAAATCCTCTTAATCGCTCTTTTGATCTAAACCCAACAAAACCACGTCCGAATGACCTAAAATTTTGCACACAAGTCCTAATTCACATATCGAAGCTACAACAACTGTTGGAATTCCATTCCGATCGTCGGATCAAAATCTCGCCGATCAACCGGAAATCGCCAAAATTCTAACTTCACCAATTCAAGCCTAATTCTACACCGGACCTCCAAAACCAATTTCGATCACAGTCCTAAGTCATAAATCACCTCCCGAAACTAACCGACGTCGTCTTAGACCTCCTTTACTCCTTCTCCTCCAGAGGATATAAGAAGGCACCCAGCCGGATCAGGAGGACCCGCAGACTATTATTGATCAGGTACATCGTACACTACGGGTTATGCATGCTAATGATACGGAGGCAGTAGAGTTGGCTTCTTATCGGTTACGGGATTTAGCAGTTTTCTGGAATGATAGTTGGGAGAGATCCAGGGGTCTGAATGCTCCCCCATCTGTGTGGAAGGAATTTTCTGAGGCGTTTCTTCGTCACTACCTGCCAGTTGAGATACGACGAGCTAGAGCTAATAATTTCTTGAAACTTCGACAGGGTAATATGAGTGTGCAATAGTACAGTATGCAGTTTGATTCTTTAGCAAGGTATGCTCCCCATATAGTGGCCGAGATGAGCGATAGGGTGCACCTGTTCGTGAACGGATTGGGACCACATCTGATAAATGTTGCACGACAGCCTCCTTGATAGAGGGAATGGATATTTCCCGTATTCAGGCTTATGCCCAGACATTGGAGGATCGTAAGCTCCAGCAAAGAACAGACAGGTAGTAGGATAGGGGCCAGCATAAGAGGGCGAGATTTGTAGGGTATTCAGGTGACTTCAGGGGTAATGTCAAGCCCCAGTTTTCGAGGGGTTCGGCACCACCTGTAGCTAGTGCTCCTCCACAGTTTTCGAGACCTCGATATGATCGATTTACCTATTCGAGTCCAGGTCAGAGTTCGCGGGCATCAGGCTCGCAATATCACAGGGATACTAGTCAGACGAGACCCCTAACACCACGTTGTGATCAGTGCGGCAGGGCCCATTCTGGACTATGCTGTCGAGGTTCTGATGCATGTTATTCTTGCAGACAGCCTGGCCATATGATGCGGGATTGTCCTGGCAGAGAAGGTGGTATTATGGCTCAACCGGCTGGATCTGTGGTTGGTTCTTCCTCATAAGTTCGACCTCCAGCACGGGGTTTTCAGCAGCTAACAGGTCGTGGTAGAGTTAGAGGTGGAGTGCCGAGTTCGAGTGGTGCTCAAAATTTAACCTATGCTCTAGTAGGTCGGCAGGATCTCGAGTCAACTCCGGATGTTGTTACAGGTATATTGTCTGTGTTTTCTTATGATGTATATGCGTTAATTGATCCGGGGTCTACATTATCATATGTTACACCTCTTGTGGCTGATATGTTTGGCGTCAAACCCGAACTAATAAGTAAACCATTTGCGATATCTACTCCAATAAGAGATTCTATGGTTGTTAGAAGGGTATATAGAGGTTGCACCGTGATGATTTGTAGTCGTCAAACCTCGGCGAATTTGTTCGAGTTAGAAATGGTTGATTTCGATGTGATAATGGGAATGGACTGGTTGGCCTCATGCTATGCAAATGTTGATTGTTGTACGAAGAGGGTTAGGTCATCGAATGGAAAGGGAACATTGCTACGCTGAAAGGTATGTTTATTTCTTATCTTAAGGCAAGGAAGATGATCTCAAAGGGTTACATTTATCATCTCGTTTGCATTAGGGATGCGGAGGCGAAGCTGCCTTCCCTACAATCAATCCCCGTGGTCAATGAATTTCCGGATGTTTTCCCAGATGAACTCCCAGGTCTTCCTCCTAAAAGGGAGATTGAGTTTAGCATTGATGTGTTGCCGGACACTCAACCGATCTCTATCCCTCCATACAGGATGGCCCCGGCAGAGTTGCGAGAGTTGAAGGTGCAGTTGAAGGACTTGCTGGATAAGGGCTTCATTAGGCCTAGCACTTCACCTTGGGGTGCGCCAGTCTTATTTGTGCGAAAGAAAGATGGGTCGTTAAGGATGTGTATCAATTATCGACAGTTGAATAAGTTTACTATAAAGAACAAATATCCACTTCCAAGGATTGACGACCTCTTTGACCAACTCCAGGGTGCCAAGTATTTTTCCAAGATTGACTTATGTTCAGGGTATCACCAGGTGAGGGTCAAGGAGAAGGATATTCCAAAAACAGCCTTCCGGACAAGATATGGGCATTTTGGGTTCTTGGTAATGTCGTTTGGGCTAACAAATGCCCCAGCAGCTTTTATGGATCTCATGAATAGTGTATTCAGGCCCTATCTTAATGTGTTCGTTATTGTATTCATTGATGACATTCTGGTGTATTCTCGTTCAGAGACAGAACATACGGGCCACTTGCGGATAGTATTATAGACCCTTCGGGATCGTAAGTTGTATGCTAAGCTC